>CM062290.1:377379191-377686617 GCA_031216915.1 Pictodentalium vernedei
CAGTGGTTCTACATCACTGCTGGCTGCCTATACAGGCAGCCAGCAGTGATGTAGAACCACTGCCAGGGAAAATTCAGTCTTCGTACAAGAGTAATAAAAAAGATTACACTAGGGAGCACCTGCTTCAATGCAATATAAAAGTGGCGGTTTGGGGCTATATGGGGGCTTAAGGGTTAACTTGTGGAGCGCTGAATTAATTTTTGAAGTGAAACAATGGAAGATTTAAATTTTGGATGCATTTGATACTCTACCCTGGATGACTCATAACAATTGAGATAACACTCCACTTCTGATCAGCCCTTGATATTTAGCATTTTGCCATACTGAATGAACCTGCTGTAGTGTTTCACCCTTCACCCGACAGAACTAGCAGATGATGACACCTGCAAAATATTTCTTGGATAAGAATTTTGTTTTTAATTCTTTGCGTCTAAAACCTAACATATTATCCTTCACAGAAATGAGTACTATATGCTTGGCCCAATGAGGAGGGGGAGGGGATTCAAAAGCTATGTTTGACGCTTGTTGGAGGTGGATCATAGATTGCAGCCCCCATATTCTACCCTGGTTGCATTTTGTCTTATTTATTCATGAAAATACAGGAAAAATTCTAACAAGGGTCGTGGATTCCAGCCCCATACTCAGACCTCGTTGTGTTTTGTCTTGTTCACTCATGAAAATACACAAAACATTCCAACAAGGGTCGTAGATTCCAGCCCTCATACTCCAATCTGGTTGTGTTTTGTTTTGTTCACTCATGAAAATACAGGGAAAATTTTAACAAGGGTCATAGATTCCAGCCCCCATACTCCAACCTGGTTATGTTTTGTCTTGTTTATTCATGAAATTATAGGAAAGATCCAACACAGGTCTGGTCCCAGCCCCCATCCCATAGCTCATCCCGATTGTGTTTGTCTTATTCATTCACGCTGGATAAATAGAAACCTTAAAGTTAACTCACCACTGGAATTAAAGGTACTGGTGTAATGCTACTGGTAAGTGTTAGTGAACTGGTAGCTGAAGCCTTCTCAGATGTCAATATTGATATTGGACTCACAGGCCTATCAACAGATAATCTTGGATTAGAAGAACTTGTTCTGAAATTTAAAATTTAAAACAAAAACTTGTAACATTCACATCTAAATATAATGGCACAGATATGTAACAATGAGAGCAGATAGTTATAAAACAATACCTGAATCACAGATTATAATATATACTTCATCATTCCACTCATCTTGTCAGTTTAAATACCCAGTCTCTTCAATGAGTAGAAACTAACAAGTCATGCCAAATACAAATGTAGTCTCCCATTTCAATTTTTCAACACATGGTATCAGAAGCAAATGCACTTTCCAATAACAAGATGTTGGTTTTCATGATAAACTTCGAAAAAAAAAAAATTAGATTAAGGCCTAAAAAGTTGAAAATCTGTTTCTGGCCCTCCCTTCATTGTAAGGTTGAACAAAGTAGATCTTCTGTTTCTTTGGCCATTTTATTGCAAAACTGCATGTGAGTGGAGGTTTTTTTTTTTAAATTTTTTATCTTTGTAAATATTTCTTTGCCATCAAAAGTTCATGTTCTTAGTTTGTTTCATGTTTTAGGCCTCATAATCTACAGAATAGCATGGAGAGTGGTGTATTTCATCATGTGAGTGCAAGAAGGCTTTACAATGCTAAAGCACTGCAAAGCTATCTTGAACTCAAGGGACAAATTTATCAATATTATTAACTTGGGTAAAATATCAGACATAAACCATTTAATTATTATTTTTTTCAGTTTGAATTGGTTATAAAAAGAGAGCATGCGACAGACAAAATGATCTTTCAGGAGGGCCTGAGAAACAGTTTTTTAACTTTTTTTTTTAGGCCCCAAAAAAAGTTTTTAATAATTCATGAATACTACACTAATAAGACCACAAAAGTGGACACAGAATTTCAACTGGATAATGACTCGGTAGTGATCCAGTTGTAATTTGCTATTTTTTTTTCCCCACGAAACACTGTAAAATTTCATCTGTCAAAAAAAAAGAGGAGAACAATGAATCTGAGCAGTTATGTTTTGTCTCTATTAACCCCTTTACCAGTAGCCAGCACTACTTTAAAAATTACTATTGAAGTTTTAATATTTTTTCAATTTTGCCTAAAAAAATATAGCTAATGACCCTTGAGTGGAATGGGCTTGTTCAACTCATTCAAATGAGGGGGTTGTAAGCTATGTTTTGAAGACAAAATATAAAAACAAGAGGCCTCACAGGGCCTGAAGCACTCATCTTGAACAGAACACAATATAAACAGAGTCCAAGAATGAGTCTACAATAAGCAATCCATCTCCATACGATACATTGTCAATCCTCGAGTCCCTCAGGAAACTGTAGCAAGCAGGCTGTGTTCAGATCAAGAAATCTTTTGAAATAAAGAGTATCTTTTGATTATCAAAATTAATCTACAACTCTTCCTATTAAATCTGAAGAGTGAGAGATGTTGTATTCTAGTGTAAATATGGAGAAGGAAACAGTTCTAACTGATGAAGGGATTTTCTGATCTCATTGGAAAGGGTCTACGGCCCATGCCAATGGGAAAATGTGCATGATGGTAGCTCCAATTGGGAATTTGTTTTGGAGGGGAAAAATATACAAAGACTAAGACATTTTACAATTGAATTGAGCAGAGAACATTAAGACAGGTACCTAAGCAACAGCATGTATACTACAAGTTTTATAATAACCAGTAATATGGAATCATGTTCACACAGTCTCTATTTATTTATTTATTTATTTATTTATTTATTTATTTATTTATTTATTTATTGGTTTTTAAGGTCACATATTTTGCACAATGGCTAATCATGACCACAACATGAGTATCAACTCAAGACCAGGGGTGAGCATTAATAAGCTATGTTGCCCATTTTAGAGGGGGTTTGCACCTCCCAAGTATTGTTGACTGGGCCCTATTTTACCAGTAAAACAGAGCCTGTTTACCGCAGTGAACACGGCACTGCTTCACTCCCCGGGGTTCCCGCAGGGACACACAGTCTCTGTTATCTCTACTAAACTGTTTTTATAATATTAAAGAAGAACTTATCATTTGCCTTAAAATTAAGAAACTTCATCAGACAGGCACTTTAAATTTAATGTACAATTCATGTCATGAACTGGGTGATCATAAGGCCTCAGAATGACTACCCAGTTCCGGGCACCAGTTCTGTATTAAATTTTTGTTTGAGTGGAAACTGAGATTAGGAACATTTGGTGTTAAGAATTGGGAATAATCATGCCCAAATGCCATTGGTAAAGGGTCCCATAAATGGCCCCTATAGATACTCAACAGAATCCCTATAATGCTTACCTTGAGGTCTTTGCTAAACTCTGTTCACTGGATTTAATGCTGCTTGGTGGTGGGACGGTGTGTTTGACAGCAATTGTGCCACTTGGAAATGATGCGTTGGGAGGATTTCCTACTGTAATTATTGTGTTATACACTCCTGTTACCTCAGTTTGACTAGAAACTGATCGAGTCTTCTTTTCAACAATACTGAAGTTAAAAAAAAATGAAATATGATAAATTATCACATGAGGTGACCATTTTCCAATCAGTTAAAAATCATACTATAAGGCAAAAAAAAAATGTTTTGATTCTCAGGCAGTCCCTTAGTAAAATTGAACACCCTCCCTGTCCCCCCCCCCCCACCATGTGCCATTTTATTGCCTTGCAGTGTCTTTCAATATTACAAAAAAAATCAGGGGACTCCAAAATTTTTATGTATTTTGATTGATGTGTGTAACTGAAATCTGCTGAAGTGCATGATTAACAGACAGTTTACATCTTGTGGCTTTGCAGTTGTTTCTAGGCAAGTATTGGCTGCCTATTACAGCAGCAAAGAATTGCCTAGAAATGACTGCCAAGATAATTAGAATGTAAGTTGAAAGTTTCCCTAAAGACAACATATTGGCATTTTGAAGTAAAAAGTGATCAAAGTCAGAATTAGGCCCTTTGGGGTTAAAATTAAATGTGTTAATTTGTATAATTATATACTTATGTACTATAAATATATTCTATGTGTGAAAAGACAGCAGAGAGCTCCTCCATCCATACACATTATATGCAAGAACAAAATTTGAAATAAAAGCCTTCCTCCCTCAATGATTTGAAAAAAAAAATGCCTGAGAATTAATTAATTCATTTTGTGTGTCCTAAAAGTGGTAAAGCATATTCATTTAATTACATTAAAGAAAAGCTCCAGGTGTACACAGTTTATCTTACAACAAGCATATATTTTCTCCAATACAAGTTAAAATATGTAGTCAAAACACAAATCTGTATTGAGGGCAGTGACACTCCACGCACGTACAAAAACAAAGAGTACTCATTAATTCATGACAACAGTACTGTGTTTTGGTTTCACACAGCAAAATAGTTTCTGGTTTAACTCCTTGCACGCTGCTGGGAGATATTTCTGCCCAGGACATAAAATCTCTTGCCACTGAAATAAGAAGAATTTTGGCATGTTTAATAAAAAATCTCCTGGTAAATTGAATGGACTTTTTGACTACTGATTTCTACAGTTAAATTTAGATGAATCTTTCATCAAATCTATCATGGCTGCTAAACAGCAGCCATGACTATATTTGATGAAAAATAATTTTAAAATACTCAGCAGGTTAAGAGTTAAATGACAGGTTGCTCACTTTTTAGGATGATGTGTGCTGAAGTCTCAACCTCATTTCTTGGCCATATATTGACTTTATCCTTCAGATTCATAAGCATATACCCATAGACGAGGTTTCAATACCATCTTGGAAACCCTCAGGGTGGACATAACCTGCAGGTATTCTTGGCAAAATCTAAACCCCGACCTCTGGTCGTTTGTTTCAATTTCAAATAGAAAAATTCCACAGGGCTCTTGCAATGAAATTCCCAGCCACTTCACAGCAATTTCTTCGAATCTTACCAAATTAACATGAGTGCCTATCCTCTACCAATCTCGTGGGTGAAAAAGAGGGAAAATTTTGGAAAATCTTAAGGAAAACCCTGACTGATCACGGCCAAAATAGGAAGTTCTCATCTTGACATTATACAGAGTCATCCTGCAAATTTGCAATGTAATCCCATCATAGATGCAAGCTGTAGACTGTACTAAAGGAATTTAGGTAAAGTGTACCTGCGGCAGTCATGGTTGACTGAACCCGACCAAAATTGGACGTTCTCATCTAGACATTATACCGAGTCATCCCTTCATAAATATTACTTTTAGACTGTCCTAAAGGTTTTCGGGCCTGTGCAGCTGTGATGGTTGACCGATAACGACCAAAAGAGGACATTCTCATCTAGACCTTATATGGAGTCATCCTACCCAGTTAAAATGAAATCCCTTCATAAATACAACCTGTACACTGTGCTAAAGGTTTCAGGATGGCGTAGCCATCACGGTTGACCAATCTCAACCAAAAGGAGACATTCTCATCTAGACATGACATCAAACCTGCACATGAAATTTCATGATGATCGGACAAAAACTATGGGGTGTAACCTGTGTTAAAGAAAATGTGAACAGACTCGACTCACAGACTTATAGACTCACAGACTTATGCACGCATGATGGCAATAGCTTATCTTGACTTTGTCAAGTTAAGCTAAAAATCATTCCACTGATGAATATAGGCTATAACTCTTCTTATAAGGCCACGATGTGCTTTAAATAAAGGGTTTCTCGAATAACAATGTGTCTTTATAAAAACATTCAATGACCACTTCCCTGTGCAAATTTATTTACATCGGAAAAGCAATCAATAATAAAATGACCCGGTCATTTCAAAAGAAGGAACGGAAGCTAAAACAAAACATAAACTAAAAACTAAAGCAGAGATGTGACTAGAACAAGTGACTTTTAAATACATCTGATCAGTATAAAAACCTTTATTTCAATCGGTTTAAAACATTCAAATCTGAAGAATAATGAGAGTCGTGCAATAATGTGTTATGCTAGTGACCTTGAAACATGCTGCTTTGAGTACTGAATCATTTAAGTTGGCTCAGGTAAAAACCATCATTTTCATTTGTTTTTATTTTGTCACAAATACTTTTTGTTTGTTTGTTTTTGTTTAACCCTTTGAACCCTGGCGGTATCTACCATGTCAGTTCAACGGCAGCAATTGGAAGAGCCCATATTCACTATATGGGGGCAAACCAATTAATATTTTCAACGTGCAGCCTTGCGATGCACATTGAAAATATTAATTGGTCTACCCCATACTTTCTCTAAGCAGCTATCCTACTTAAGTGTAAATTATGACGTAACATGTTCCCGGGCCGGAAAAGGGACCGCTCGGGTTCAAAGGGTAAATAAAAGTTATCTTGTTACATTTAAGATGTTTTTCATTCATTCTCGATACTCACATGTATTAAATCTTCACAGGAAGCAGTAGGTGTAGACTGAATAAACAAAATAAAAAATAAAAATAAAATACTCCCTCCCTCATTCGTTTGAAAAAAAAAATGCGGGAGAATCAATTCATTTTTTTGTATGGTCTTATAACAAATTATTGAACATGTTGAATTGTCAAGCAGAGTGAGTGTGATCAGAATTAAATTATTAACAAGCCAAGACCAATACCGGGTCTGGACCTGTGTCGCTGCATGCAATTGATTACAGAGATGAACAAACTTCAAAGTATCAGCAAACAGGAAGTGGCTGCACGGCAGATCTGAAAATTAGATACATGATACAACTCATCATTATGAAGCAGCAGACCAAATATAAAATCATTCCCTTTCATAGAAGCCAAGAAAACTTTGATGAAAGAAGTGTTTCGGACGGACTGATGGATGGAAGGACTGAGGGACGGAAGGACTGACGGACGGATGGACGGACGGATGGAGTCGAGCGGTTACTAGACCTGCTCTGCCGCTGGCGACACAGGTAAAAAAAAACTGCTGTTAAATAGCAGACCGTATTGGTGTAGTGGAGCATTGAACTCTTTTGAGTGAAAAGCCTCTTTGCAAGTGGAAAATAATGAACAGGGACATTCAAACAACCAGAACTTGATAATTTCCCCTCATTTTGGCGAAAAATTGAGTAATTTATTAAGTTATATCTCAAAGAGCTGTGACAAACAAGATATAATAGAAACAAGGTGCAACACAACCGGCATCCGCCGCCAAGAAGTAGTTTACTAACAAGAAACCATAAAAATTGAAATTTTCTAAGTCAAAGAAAAGTAAAAAAGAGCCCATAACTCTGGATGAAATGATTGGACAAAACCTGTTACATGCAAATATCTTTCCCCCATGACAGTCCATCAGCATACCACAGCTCATTCAAATCCGACATGCACTGACCGGGATACAGGGGTCTAAAGTTGTTATGGATGGATGGATGGATGGATGGATGGATGGATGGATGGATGGATGGATGGATGGATGGATGGATGGATGGATGGATGGATGGATGGATGGATTGGATGGATGGATAAATGGATGGACAAACACACAGACCCCATAGCTAGATCCCCCACAAACTCCATTTTGGTGTGGGATAAAAATGCTTACATTGAAAGTACTGAGGATAAATAGAACTGTGAAGCTTACGAGCCTGAGTGTTATCAAAATTTGGGGTGATAAGTCACACTTTTTTTTCATTCAATTCCAGTAATTTCCACAATAACTGACATGTACAGAACAGGTCAAATATGCAGTAAAAGTATGAGAGATAGTTTAGTGTTTGAAAATTATATTCAATTAACAAGGTTATTCTGTTACACAATTAACTCCTTACCCAATGAGAATTTTCAAAATATTTTTCATCAAATCTAGTCATGGCTGCTGAGAAGCAGCCATGACTAGATTCGATGAAAAATTCATTAAAATTTAACTCTCAAAATCTTTGGTGAAAACGTCAATTCAATCTACAAAGGGAAAATTTGGTTAAAAGCACCAAGATTATATTTATTTTGTTGGCCGAAGATGTTCTGGCCTGGGCTGGAATATCTGCAAGCAGCATTCAAAGAGTTAAGTGGAGTCCATTTGACAACAAATGAATAATGCTGTTTTGTTAACAGAACATGTACTGAATGGTGCGATAACTCACGGCTTGCTGAGATCTTCTTTCATCTGTTGTATGATGATTCTCACTGAACTTGATGTATTCTGAGACAGCTTCTCAATTTCTGGCATGTTCGTCTCCAGTAATTTCTTGTTGTTAAGACCCAAGGCACGGATTTCTTGAAGTATCAACAGTAAAACATTTGGGTCAGAACTGTCAAGATGGCTCATGAAATACTTCATGCTGGCTTCAGCTTCTACCTACAAATAAAGTAAATAGATCAAATGTTTATTTTTCTTCAAACCTTAACTCCTCCTCCTCCTCTTCTTTATAAGTTGGGCTTAACACCCTTCACTCTGATGTCAAAATACCAAAATTTCAGGAAGCTGTTTTTTCCCATAATGCATCTAGAAATTTACCCAATTCAATCTCATTTGACAGAGCTTAGGTCTCGTTACAGTTATTCAGATGAAAATGTCGACTTTTCAAGAAATGTTCAGCTTCTGATTAACACGGCCGAGGATATTTCGCATTTAAATTACCTCTCCTATTCACAATACTCACAATGTATATAGTTTCTGGAAGGTCTGAATATGGCCCTTTCTGGAGACAACTGTACACACCAAAAATCTTACAATATCACTCAAATACACTCAGCCGAATGACACAGTTGATGGTTAAAAAAGTGGCTCAAAATGGTGAAAATTTTCTCATTTTGGGGATAAATCTCCAATTTTCGTACATCGATAGAGATAAAACTGTGTTATAGGAATTCCTCATTCCTCCACTGAGGATTTTACAGCATAACATGATCATTCTAACAAATAAAAAACATATGGGTTTCTTATTCATTTTTTCAGAAGGCTTTCTCAAAGCAAATTTACACAAAAATTGTCCCATTTGTAAACTGCAAATTGTCAGGTCCCAAACAGGTCCGGGTTAGTCATTTAACACTTCTATGTGACCTTGACCCCCAATTGAAATGCACTTGACAATACACAGTTTGAATCAAGACCATCAACAGATTATTTTGATCATATCACCATTAATGAGAATTATTTACTAAATCCACACCACCATAAACTAAAACTATAGCCCAAAATAGCCATTTGGCTGAGGATATCCAATAACCTCAGAAATGACCTTTTAATAGGAAACGAGACCTTAATGAGCTCTGTCAAACGAGATTGAATTGGTTAAATTTCTAGTTGCATTATGGGAATTTTTTTCTGTCTAAAATTTAGATATTTTGACATCAGTGTGCAGGGGGTTAACAACACTTTCACTTTCTACGGTCATCTTATGTCAGACAGTTTTACAGCACAGCCTACAATAAAGTAGAAACCTGGTCATGCTAATAACACGCTATTTGAGCGATATTTGCATCACATTTGTATCTGAATCATGCAATATTTTTATTGGAATAATGGGTCAGTTGGTCATGATTTGGCCAGTCGAACACGCTAAGATGACGAAGCCTCAAAGAACAAGTTACAAGCAGTACAAAGGTACATATTCAGAAACAACATAATTAATTATTGACAGTAATCATTTCAGTAAAAGAAAGCACAAAGAATTAGTGAAGTCATAACAATGCTAAACAGTAAACATAAACACTCAAATAATTGTTAACAATGATCATTGCAATGCAATTACAAAACAAACAAGTACACAAAGGAAAGTTTTAATAAGCCTAAAGCTAAAAAACAATCCTGAAATTGAACACAGTATTTTCCAGTCAGTTCATCAGTTTCCACTGTGGAATTTAATTCAAACATGTACAGTTAAAACTAGAAGTCCTGTCACGAATAGTGCCTTATCTAGGCTTAATTGCGCGTTGGAATTGCACGCAATTGCCACAGCGAATGGCATCCAAAGCACGGCAGGTTCTCCTGGTTACTCATAGCAAACACATGCAATGTTTCTGCCAATGGACCTCCGGGTTACCCGGAGGTCCATTGGCTGAAACATTGCTTGTGCACAGGCCATATGTACAGAATTTGATAGCTTTACTTGGGCCATAACGCAAAGATTAACGCGCATATCAACATGTTATTTGTGCGCATTCCATGACAGGACTTTTAATTTTAACTGTAAGTACTTCATATTTTGTTAAAATTTATAATAGATATTTTAAAATGTGTCCAAAATATATCACACATATTAATAATACAACTAAACTAATTTAACAAATATTTTTATTTCATTTTTCATCACCCCAATTCGTGCTTGATATCATCATTATTGAACGCCAAAGGAAGACTCCCTCCTACTCTCCCTTTGACTTTAAAGATTGAGAGTTTCATATTTATAAAAGTTTAAACCACAATTATGTAAACATACTCTCCAGGATACTCATGAAGCCAGGTAGGCAAGGGAAATCCAAGCTTTAATTGCACCAACATCAACAAATACATCATCTTCGTCAGTACAATTCACCCTTTCCGACTACGGTTATCGTGACATGTTAACGTCACGAAGAATCAGGTTTTGGCGATGCCAAACGCAATCGTTCACCCTTTGAAGCCTGGTGGTATATTCCATATCAGTTCAATGACACCAACAGGAAGAGTCCATTTTCATTATTTGGGGGTCGACCAATTAATATTTGCAACATACAGCCTTGTGGCTGCACGTTGAAAATATTAATTGGTCTACCACACACACGCACTTAGCATCCATCCTATTTAATGAAATTATGAAGAACCATGTTCCTGGACGAAAAAGCAGCCGCTCGGGTTCAAAGTCAGGGTACATAATATTATGACGTTCCGAAGTCGCAACGCATGGCAATTTTCGTACGTAATACTACGTACCGTAGTCGCAAAGGGTTAACATAAAAAACTTTGCTTGACTCAAATCATCCACATTATTATATAAGTATTCGCTCCTCTTCTTTTCATCCAAAAAATTACAAATGACAGTAATGAAAACATCGCACCACGTGCACGTTTGTCTTGCGAGATTCGCCACATGTTCAAAATAGTGCATTAATACTATTGGAATATCGCCAAAATAAGGCACTAATGTGGCATCATTAACAAACGAATATCGCCTAAAGGTATACTTTGTTATACAGTATAGTCGCCGTGGACTGGTCGTAATCCGGTTGTACCCGGTGCTTCATTAATCAAATTTGTGATGGTGATGCTTGTTATTACCTGGTAAACACATGCATGGACATCACTGCCCATGTGTGGATTATGACCTGTCCACAGTGAATGTTCCCGGTGCTTCATTAATCAAATTTTTGATGATTATTCCCTTAATTAGTGTTTGGAATCTAATATTATTTCATCCGAGGAAATATTGCCCACACGTGTAAAGTGACCAATCCACGGCGGTCGTACTGTAGGCTGTACTGTACGAGTAGAGGAGGCCAGAGTACCTGGAGATAACCACTGAGCAATGGCGAGAAACTGTCAGACTTCCCAATCTACTAACTCTTCACAAGTATAGTTAGCATTGATTGAAGAGGAAGTGCATCATTGATGTACAGTACGACTTAATACACAGAATCACTGTTATTGCACTTTGATAATAACAGATTATTCAAGGAATTATTATTAACTGGTTGAGTGCTAGAAGCCACTATCAGGGCTTTCAAAAAGGTGAGGGTACAAGAGCAAAAGCCAACATTTTCCTTGCTCATGTTTCATATTCAGCCAAGCACAAATAATATTGTGTTCATATGAGTTTGTTTTATTACAAATTATGGTCACTCTTCAATATTTTGTAATAAAATAACTTTTGATGAACAAATTCAGACCACCAAAAATAATCTAGTCTTCAACCAGTTAAGCCACTGGACGTTGCAAGATCACAAGTCCTTACAAAAGGCAGTATTAAATTAGATGAATATTTCATACTGTCACATAGGGCTGCACGATATTCAAAACTGAATACCGGTATCAGTATTCAAAAAATTACCGCGGTATACCGTTATATCGAAAGCTGTTCAGATATCTGAACATAAGTACCACAATCGAGATTTGAGGCATCACAGTCGGAAAGAATCAGCATGCCTTGATGGTGCGGTTCGAAACACCTACAGTTAAAACTAGAAGTCCTGTCATGACATGCGCACAAATAGCACGTTGATCTGCATGTTAATGTACGCGTCGTGGCCATAGTAAAGCTATCAAATTCAGTACATATGGCCTGTGCAAAAGCAATGTTTCAGCCAATCGACCTCCGGGTAACCCGGAGGTCCATTGGCAGAAACATTGCATGTGTTTGCTATGAGTAACCAGGAGAACCTGCCGTGCTTTGGATGCCATTCGATATAGCATTTGCGCACAATTCCAATGCACATTTAAGCCTAGATAAGCGCACTATTCGTGACAGGACTTCGAGTTTTAACTGTATCCCAACGCTGACGATATCAAAATTTATTATTTTAAATAATAGTTTATCAGATTTTTCCCCAAAATTCTACAAAACAATATCATGTGACCCCTCATTGGAACGAGCTCAACGAGCTCGTTCCAATGAGTGGCCACATGATATAGTTTTGTTGAAACTTTTGAAAATTATTTTTTCAAGCGCTTAATTTGTATATTACGCACAATTCTTGGGTAAAGGGATAATATTATTCATTCGGAGCTACAGTTAACATTCAAGACATCTTGAAAATTGAATTGTGGGTAAATAAATAATGACGATGAACCGATATTTTTGTAATTACACCGGTATTCATTTGAAATTGGTTTGAATACCGGAATATATCGGTTTATCAATATACCGTGCAGCACTACTGTCACAAGTCACTTATGATGGTATGAAGTATTTAATTAAATCCAGCCTTTTGTAAAATTGCTACCTACATATGTGTTATGTTCACATTGTGTTTGTACAGAATCTTTTATCACGACGGGACTCATTTTGAGGGATGTATAGCTAAGAGTTGCACTTGTGTGAGGAGTAGCTATATGTCCTGCAAAATGAGTCGAGTTGCGATAAAAGATTCCGCACAAACACAATGGACACATGACACTTTTATCTACCATTCAGTTAAAATCCATGACCACAATTTCTCGAAAAAATAGTCGGAAACAGTCAATGTAGTGACACTCAACCAATCAAAATAATGAGATTTCGTTTTCAGTTCTCCGAACCCAAGGATACGTGAGGAAATTCTTTTAACTTGAATGAATATATAAGGAAATATAAAAATCAATAAAGCTCATTCCAACTAAGCATTTTCCATCGGGCATTGATATTTCAAAACACCATCAATTTATTTAATGAGGTCCACCAAGGGTTACGAAGGCGGTTTAACCCTTTACCCAACACAGAGAATATCCAAATTTATTATTTTAATTACTATTTTTTTAAATTTAGCAAAAAAATTTCAACAAAACCAAATCATGTGACCCCTCATTGAAATGATTTCGATGTGCTCGTTCCAATGAGGGTTCACATGATATGGTTTTGTTGAAATATTTTGAAAAAATAATTTTTTTCAACTGCTCAATTTACAAATTACGAGGGTGGATGTAGGCGATTCATTAGGAAAAGGGTTAAGGGAATGACTAGGGAACTATTTTTTTGTAGTGCATAAGAATCTCTTCATATACATGACGTCATTTCATTCATAATTTGACATCACATCATTTATAATTTTTAGAAGCACACTGAGTTTTTTGCTCTTTATTAACATTTTTCATTTTTTAATAATTTTCCTTTTCATTTTCATCTTAGGGCTGTCGCGATCATTCGATTAGTCGACTAACCGTCGACTATTGAAGTAGTCGACGTTTTTTATTTTTAGTCGATCGTCGTTCATTTTCAAGGTGGTACACGTCTACTACACGTCGGGGCTAAATTGCATTGTTTTGTGAGGTGAATGATCAATGAAGGTGAATAACTTTAAATATCTAACCATAGTTAACATTCATATCTGGAAGACTGTACGACTGTCACTGACTGTGTAAGAAAGAACACTCACAGTTACTCGAGAAGAATAGATTCTTCTGAATTTCTCCAGTCTTGTACACACGAATGCACCCATTGGAAAAACCCAAAGCACGGAAGTGACAAAATTATGATGAAAGTCAGAACGTCAGATCACTTCTCAAAGTTCGGAACTTCAGACTAAGATCCAATTTTAACAACTGACGAGGGAATGCATAGATCTCAATGTTCAAAATTTCGAGAAACTTATTGCAGAAAGGAAACATGTGCAGGAACGTTCTTTGGTAAATTCATTTTAATTCATCGGCTTCAATCTAGTTCAAACTTGGACCCGCAGTCAGTAATATTATTTTTGGGGTTGGTACGTCCTACAGGACGTACCAACCCCAAAAATTATATTACGGACTGTGGGTCCAAGATTGGACTACATGTAGCTTCAGTCGGGACCGATTTGTTGTTCCCACAACCCCACTTCGTCTGAACACACTGGTGCCATTGTCATTTTCAGAGTTTCACAAACAGAAGAATGATTTGCTAAAAAATCATGGGAAGCGACTATTAATCGACTAACCGTTGATTACTGGTCACGATTAGACGATTACAAAAAATGATAGTCGCGACAGCCCTATTTCATCTGTTTAAAAAAAACTGGGAAGCTTTGATTTCGTTGGATGATTTGAGACTGAAGCTGTTGATGCTTTCCCAGTGATGAAATTCTCCCTACTCGCAAACCTCCCAACAGCACAGATGTAGATGTTACCTGATACAGTACACTTGAATCTAAATAAAAATTGGCAGGTGAGGTAGGGTCCTCTAACAAATCTACCGCTGAGTTCAGTATTGCATCTGTGGAATCGTTGTCCTCCTAGTAGTTAATACTCATCACACCAAACAGATTATTGGAATCCATCTTACGTAATTGTAATATAAATTGAATACAAAACAGAAATGCTGAAATAGAAGTGGTTGCTTTTTTTACAATTTTGCAGATGAGGAAGAGGTTGGCAGTTATGAGCTTAATCCAATAATTGCATTTTCAAAAGGTTTACCGATAAACATTTGGTCGATTTTTTATGGGATTTACAGGGATTTAATATAATTAAATTAGGCCTCTTTCTCCAGTCACACTGAAATTCATTTCGAATCAACGATTTTTATGGAATAAATGTCCACACAGAAGTTGCTTTCATATCGTTGCCAAGGAGATTTCCGTTTCCTCTTGGGAGAAAAATAGCAACATGGAAATTCCCAATGCAAGTATATGAATGAAACAGTCTGACAAGCCCATGCATTTGTTTCTCACAAAATCATGTGACTTTTACCATTACTGCAATAGTGATACAAGATCATTTATCGCCAAATTTTTATCACTATTGATACTGCGGTTTGTAATTATGTTTTTATATAAATAGTAGATAAAATGATTTATTGAAGAAAAGTTAAAACATTTATAGTAATTTATATATTTTTTATACTTACCAATGACCCAGACATAGCTGGTGCTAACTCTTAAAATATAGGGCCAAACACAAATTTTGCCCCCCAATCCCCAAAATTTGCATCTAAAACTAAAGAAAACATGTCCTGAAAGGCCCTCCACACCTCGCCCCCACTGCGCATGCGCAGTGTCAAGGACGTTCCGAAATTGGCGCCATTTATCATTCTAATAACCAGTGCCTGGTAAGCGCTATGTACTCAGCGGGGAGGCAAGAGTTCCCAACTCCTGGGAGGGCCATCCCCGTCTGGGTCATTGGTAAGTATAAAAAATATATAAATTACTATAAATTTTTTAACATTTTTATACTGTACCAATGACCCAGACATAGCTGAATAGTAAAAAGGCTGGAGGGCCAAGGACATAGAGCAAAATGGAATACGCTCAATAAAATAAAATAGAGTCATCCCCTGTAGAGAAAAGAAGTAATAGGCCTTACATGTATCTTTCTTATTTATGATAAATTAGAAAGATACAACACCTTCCAAAAATTGAGCTTCATACATCCATGTGCTCTATTAATATCCAATAATCCTTATACTAATAATTTTTAAAGTAAGCCAATAATAAAGTAAGTCTAGAGAATAGAGACTCTTATACTCCTAAAAGTGTGTGAGAATTGCATAATCATGTCCGTTGACATATGCAATATTCAAAAGCTATACTTTAAAAACTAAGACTTGAATGAATTTTATAAACTTAAACTTCTCACTAAACAACCATCCCAATAACAGCTCAGAATTACTAACTCCGGAGGAGGTATCCCCTTGTTTTCATAGTAAAAACAGGTGACCCAAGGGAACACCCCCCCCCCCCCCCCCCTTTTTCTTGCCCTGGGTCAAATAGCCCAGAGCGAAGAGGGCAGCCGAACGGAGACACTGCCGAAACAGACAGCCTACCTAGCTATAGTAGCAACTGTTAAGTGAATGACATTCTGAGCAGTAGATAATAGACCTAACAATAGAGGCCTCCAGAAATGGACTCGATATTTCTGAGATAAAATTCATGAATGGATGGCTGAGCGCAATGAGCAGCCTTCAAAAATCTATAATAGCAACACTATTAATGTAAGCCCAAGAAGTAGAAGAACTCTTACTTCATGAGCCGAAATCTTAAGCACAACTGCTAAGCCAATGATATACCATAAGCAGTACGCTAGTTAATAGAATCCATTAACAAAAAAATGGAGCGTAACATCCTTCTACTAGACATCAAAGACAGAAGAAGCTTACGCCCTTGTAATAAACAGATATCTGTTTATAAATACATAAACTGTACCCGGAAAGAGTAAAGGCCTATGCCCATACGAAGACGGAAGGACCTTAAAATAATAGGTTCCGGATAATAGGAGCCTAACTCTTATGCAACAATCCAACCTAAATAGTAACGGAAGTATTGATTCCGAAACTATGAAAGTGAAAATCATCCATCGATAGTGCATGAAACTCACTGACTCTACAGTAAAAGAGAAACCAACAGAATTACTGTCTAAAAGGTCAGAATTTGAAAACTACTGTTTCCAGAGGCTCAAATGATTACTTAGCTAAATAAGAACCGAAGTTAAAATCCGTATAGGAATTTAATCTAAAGATTCTAAGTCTATTTATCAAAAAGTTACTAACTGACTTAGATAAAGAGACAAAAGACTCAATTGTAAACTATCGTAGAGTGCATAGGTATGAGGTAACATAAACCTATAACCTAAAAAACAACAGGCTGCAGTAGATCTTGTGAAACAAGTATACTAAAAACTAGCAATGCGCAGTATGGAGGGATCAACCATATGAACATAATGATCCCTACACCACGACGGAAGAGCCTCCACTTTAGTCGCATAGAATAGCGAAGAAGAGGATCTCCTATAGTAAGAAATCGCGTCCAAAGCTCGTCCAGTACAGTGCTTACAATGCAATACGGACCACACAACGGAATACATGAAGGTTGCGACCTTGCTGGTTGTGATAAAGATGACACGATTTACCCAGTGAAAAAAGATCCTCACATAGAGGAAGATTTCACGTTAAGATCCACAGTAGACAAGAGAGTAAATTACTCATGATCTCTGTGAAGATAGAGATGCTATCAACAGAAATGTATTGTGGTTGTTTATCTTAGCAATACCTGCTAAAACAACAGCGCCGGAGGATACGCGTATCCTATCATTCCGTCCTATAGATCAATAGAGCGTTAACAGTATTAGCTCAGAGATCTGGACAAGCCAACACATACGTCTGCAATTGATTAGCAAGCTGTGTCATAAATAAAACATCATTGGGCGCTCCCATAGATAGCAAATCTGATTAAATACTTGTTTGTTGAGAGTCCATTCTGACAGCAACAAGCGACCCGTAAGAGAACGGGAGTGCGATAAAACAATCAGACGACCCAGAATATGACGGACCAAAACCGAACTTGGTGTACTATAACCAACAGACGGATTCTTTCCATTAAATTGAATAACGGAAACGAAAGAGTGCCTCCCTGGTTCCGGAGATACGCCACTACTGTCGAATTAAAGGACAGGAATTTGGGCATGCGTTTCTGAATAATGTTCATGCAATGACATAAAGCAAGCCTAAAAAAAACATTATTCCGCGGAAGTTAAACTGATAGCTAAAAGACTGCGGAACCCAAAGACCCTGGCACTTCGAATCCGTAGGGATCAGTATATATCCCAATCTGTTTGACTGGCAACCGTCATAACAGCCACACTAGGGTCCGGCAACTGCGGCGGCACTCTCTGAGTCAACCACCGAATGTTTGCCCCAGTCTGAATCTCTTGTAACACTAGATAGACAAGAGAATGTATAAATCAAGCAATTCATGGATTGCCGGAAAGTTGCCGTCGAAGAGAAGCTCCACCGAGAACGAAGCGACTCTGAGAGAGTTCTTAACCTACTATCCACGCGTGGATGTAGCTAGGGCTGCATCACGTCTAACCAACTCCAATCAGCCACTGAAGGGCGGAGTTATACGTGAACAAACTACTGCCCTCAAAAGAAATTACATTGAGAATAATATCCCGTAAATCTTTTCTTGAAGACGTAATGATAACGCCTCAGTAAGGCGGATTACGTATAATAAAGCGTCTAAGTTAAGTCCACTATACATAATGTCGTTCCCAACATTGAAATTGGAAAAGACATAAACGGCGAAAAAGAATATATGCAGTCTTTAATCACACCGTCTAGACGCATATGAACTCTCGGTATGCCCTGCTCTGCCAAAATAAACTATATGTAAAAAAGATAAAATGGCAGAAATGAGCCACGCAGACAAGAAACTAAACTATCATGCTTAGTAGCAGGCTTGTATATATATATATAATATATAGCGTCGAAAAATAAAACACATGTTGTAATGACAATATTGGACTGCGTCGGTAAGTCAGGGACAAAGTCCCTGTACCGATCGAAAAATCCGAGTCCAATGACGCTATAAGTCTCTTATCCAAGATCGCAGCAATGAAGTCCGAAAAATAATCACTGGAAGAAATGCCAGAAGATATGAAAGGCATCTTCCGATACTACTAAAGGGAAAACTCGAAATCTTTCGAATCCCTTTCGCCATCCTGTCGGACCCTATAAAGCGTTCGGTCGTCCGTAGCTTGATGCAACCGCGGACCGCACCGACCCAGCGCCGTCGGATAATTCCTGATTCGACCGAGAAACCGTCAATTGCTGGGATGCTGCGAAACAACTGTGCTAACTCGGATAGCACGTCCGTCACTGAGGCCTGAGGAGCAGCGGTCTTACGATGCATTGCCGCAGGAAGCTCCGAGATCGTTACCCCGTGCATACTTCCAATATGCGAGCGAACGGAGTGTATAGGCCTCGTGTCCCTTGGCTACCGGATGGCGCGACCTATTCGCTGTGGAATCACTGAATGCCGAAACTGATCGGATACTCGAGGTCACGTAGCCAATGTGCGGTCGTGTGCCCTGCTGTGAGGATGAGGAAGCATTAAAGACAGTCTCTCGGACTATCAATATAACGGAGCGTCCCGAGCAACGGACATATGCTCCGAATGTAAAATATCTGAACCACAACATGCGGTCCCCTATGTTGTTGGCTTCCTCCGATCTGTCCTCAATCTGCCGTCACTGGGTGAGTACTAAAGTAATTAAAGTGCTCGCATCACCCAAATCTCCTTCCTAGACCGCAACGGACGAACCCGGCAGCCGAACCATTCGATGAATGTACGCTACACCGGGTGAGCTAGCGAATGTCACTCCGTAAGCGATAGACATATTCCATGAGCACTTGTTGCCGCTAACTCTTCATTAACTATGACGACAGAGGCACACTTTTGAAAGACATCTCCATAACTCTTCGAACAAGAAACCAGAAATGCTTGGATAGCAAGCATAAAATAATAAAATATATAGTGTCGTTCAATAATTCGAAAGTTTGTGTGACATTATTGGACTATGTCGGAACTGAGGGACGATGTCCCTGAACCGAACCAAAAATTTCTAAGTCCACCGACGCTATCAGTTTCTTATCCGGCATCGCAGCATATGTTGTTCCGAAAGGGAAAGCTTGAAATCCACCGAATCCCTTTCGGTATCCCGTCAGACCGGATGAAACTTTCGGACGTCCGTACCCGCTTCCGTGGAGCGTCCCGACCCAGCATCGTCGGATAAAATATATGCGACAGATTCAGTTGATGCTGGGATGCTGCGATAAACTGTGCTATTAAGGAAAGCACGTCCGTTCCCGAGGCCTGTGCAGTAGCGGACTTACGATGCATTGCCGCTGGAAGCTCCGTGTACGTTGACTCCCGCACACTTCCTATGCGAACGTCCGGAGTCTGAAGGCCTCGAGTCCCCGGCTACCGACCCAGCGCTGTCGGATAATTCTCGATCCGACACCGTTTCTGTCGGCTGCTGGGATGCTGCGATAAGCTGTGCTATGTGCACAAGAATGTCCGGCGTCGAGACCTGCGGAGGCGCAGTCTATCGGTGCTTCGCCGAGGGCAGCTCCGCATCAGATGGCTCCCGCATACTTCCTATGCGAACGTCCGGAGTCCATCGGTCTCGAATCCCTGGCTGCCGGATGGTGTGACCTGGTCGCCGAAGAATCCTTGATCGGCGAAGCTGGTAATATATCGGCGGTCACGCAGCCAAGGTGCGGTCGTGTGCGCTGACGAGAAGAGGAAGCCTTAGCAGTCTCAGCGGACTGCCTATACAACGGAGCGTCCCGAGCGACGGACGTATGCTCCGCTAATGACACATTTGTACCACAACATCTGGGGCCAGATGTTGTTGAACGAGAGAGGGGCCTCTCTCGCTTGCCGTCCGGATGGACCGGAATGAGCTATGAACCGGACTAAAAGGCTTCCTCCGTTCTCCCTCCGATCCGCCGTCACTGGGTGTGCATTAAGTTAATTTTATAGTGCTCGCATCACCCCAAAATTCCTTCTAGACCGCAACGGACGAACCTGGCTGCCGAACCATTCGGTGAATGGACGCTACACCGGGCGAGCTAGCGGACGTCAAAGGCCGTCGAACCTACTAGGGTCCTCTTAGGCAATTGGCGTATTACATGAGCACTTTTCCGCTAGCCCTTCATTAATTGTGACGACGGAGGCACACTGTTGGAAGACATCACAGATACATCACCCTAATCTTGATCGTCTGAAATAGAAATTGATAAAGTAGAGTGACCCTGCGGGGAAAGGACCGGAGTGTCCAAATCCCCAACAACATACCGTGACATACGCTTCCCATATTGTCATCGAAATCATACGATACAGAACAGGAGTTAATGCGAGTACACTGACCACATATAGAATGATAATAAGGTCAGAGGAAGACTTCCTCTTAAAACAATTGATCAATATCCTTTCAATGTGAAAAGAAAACAAGTCCTGGTACTCGCACTAACCCCTGGCAATCAAAATACATAATAATAATATGATCCATTAATATAGAAAAAATAATTGAAATCAAAATATTTTGAAAAAATATTTTTTCAGAACAGCCCAAGTTTCTGAAAAGTAACGTTGAGCCCCAATGGATCCCAAGCCTAAGTGTGGACAAAAATTTTAAAAATATTTTAAACAATTTATTCAACACTTACGAACAATAATAATGTATCTAGTTATGATTAAAATAACATAAAGATATTATTATTTAGAAATCCCCCCCTCACACAGAGGGCTGTTGTAAATGTAAACAATGAGTGTAAAAACACTAAAATAAGACTCCAGGCACCCAGGCCCGAAATCAGTTACCAAAAATACACCATCTGATGCAAAACAGAGACTTCCAGGGAAGAAACTGCAGAACATCAGATGGTAGATGCAGAACACAACGCCTAACCACCCGTAGGTGAAGACGTAAACATGGGGAAAGAACAGAATTCATTCTGTTATTAAGCTAAAACTCCCAAGAAATTTTAGTAACAATAATTACAGAAACTATGCCAAAAGCATGGGAGAATAGCAAGGGGGAACTTAAAGGACAGGGAGAGAGGAAAAACACTTGAAAAAACAGTGTAACAAATAATCAGAATGACAACAAAATGGCTGCTGCCTTGAAAATAGGTAACTTAACATAATTTCATTAAAAAATTTTAAGTTACAGCCCTGATAATATTCTGTCACACATTCTTTTCCTCTCCTCCTTTTCTATCCTCCTTAGAATCACCATTTCACTAATATTTATGTGTCTGGCATCATTTAAACTGAGATTTAAAAGCACAAAGATCAGTCAGATGTTAACTGATGAAGGGCCAAACTTAGAATGATAAATGGCGCCAATTTCGGAACGTCCTTGACACTGCGCATGCGCAGTGGGCGCGAGGTGTGGAGGGCCTTTCAGGACATGTTTTCTTTAGTTTTAGATGCAAATTTTGGGGATTGGGGGGCAAAATTTGTGTTTGGCCCTATATTTTAAGAGTTAGCACCAGCTATGTCTGGGTCATTGGTACAGTATAAAAATAACAATGTCTCATTACCACTTAATGACAATTAACACTGAATGTTTGTCCAAACGCAATTTCCAACACCTTACCAACAACAGAAGCAATAACATATTTTTTGTTTGTTTTATCATCAATCATGTTCTTCACTCTACTTGTGAAAAATTTCAAATTAACCTTTTTAACCAATGTACACTATATCAAAATTTATTATTTTAATTATTTTTTCAAAAGATTTTCAGCTCATCCCATTGAGGGTCTATGATATAGTTTTGTTGAAACTTTTAATTTTTTTTTTTTAACTGCTTAAATTGTACTTTACGCAGACAGATGTGACCGAATCGTTTGGTAAAGGGTTAAGTTAGCAAGATTTATTCAATTAACTCCTTACCTAATGTTATGGCATATCCACTTAACACATTTCACAAAAATCATCTTCAAATATTTTTTCAACTTTTGTTTAAAAAACATAGCTTTTAACCACCTCATTGGAATGAGTTTGTTGAGCACATTCAAATGAGGGAGGGGTGATGAGCTATATTCTTCAGACAAAAATGAAAATTTTTAGTCATTCAAGAAATTATTTTGCAAGTGTAGTCTACTATTCATGTTGAGTGTAGAGTGTGTTCATTTCCTTCATTTGGCAAGGAACTGAGCATTTATTCTGGTATGTATAGGTTGAAAGGAATCAACAGGCTCTGTTAAACAAGATATAATAGAACAAATGCTCATATTGGTAGAATTTGGGGCCAAAGAGATCTCTAAAGCTTAAGGTTGTCAGCAGAATTTTTGGATAAATTACCATATTCTTTATTCAATTTACAGAGGATTACTCAATAATTTAGGTGCAATTAACATTTCAAATTTGAACTGAAGATATGGTAAATGGTTTGGTGTATGACACTTATCCACAATTAGTAAGTTAATCAATCACTGAATATACAATTCAGGGGGTTTCAGTGGACTTCCATTTTATTTGCTCATTCATTTCAACTCAAAACTATTGGAGCAAAATGGAAGTATATCAGGGGTGATTACTGTAAATGAAATTTTTGTCAAAATACATCCAGTTTGCTGTAACTTGTTATCTTCTCTGTTTACGAGTTTTATCCTCTGATGTAAAAATCTAATTTTAAGTTAAACATCATCTAGTGCCCTACCAGTTAACCCTTTGCATGCTTCTGACAGATATTCCTGCCCAGGAAAAGAAAGCTTGCCACTGAAATAAATATAATTTGGGCACCTTTAACCATATTTCCCCGTGTAAATTGGTTGGACTTATTGAGTTAAATTTACGTGCTTCAAAGCAGCCATAACTAGATTTGATAGAAAATATTTTGAGAAAGTATGCCATGACTAGATTTGATAAAAAGATTTTGAAAATACTCCGCTGGTTAAAACTTAAGCATGTTCTGATCATGCATGATGTACCAAATAATTTTGGAAGAAAACAAACATCAAGAATGATAAATAGACAATAGTTCACTGCTTGGATTCGAGAATGATTTTTATCCTCGAGTGGGGTGCGTGGAGGATTATTTCATGAGGCGTTCGTGCGGCCCCTGAGAGGATAAAATTGTACTCAGATCCGAGCAGTGAACTTTTGTATTTAGTGTTCTCCTTATTTGTTTTCCCAAAACAACCATTCAGAATTGATTCCAGCGATACTTTCAAATCATGTCTAAGAAAAAAAAGTATAGCCTGTCATTGCTGAGAGTGGAATACGATACTGGGAATGGAATACCATTTTCGGCGAGTGTGAGTGGGAATATAATTTGTTTTGAGGGAAGAAAAGTGAATGAAAATAAAACAAAACTTGTTAAGAAATATTTGCTCATAGAGATATCCACGTAAGTTTACCTCATTTAGTGCTCCTATTGCTCCTATAATTTGAGAAACTTGGCCAAGATAAGCAGGCTGCTGTTCTGCAAATTTCAACAAAAATCCTTTCTCTGGTAGAAAAACCTCCGCATTTGAAACAGCAATGTCAACGTACATTTTCAGCACCAATGGAGTTACACTAGTATTACTGAGGTAAGTATTGAAGCATGGAATGTGTTTCTCAAGAGTCTGAAAAGAGATACAGAGAAAGTTTATACAATCTGGCTAAGTAAACTGCATTGAAATATTTTTTTCTTAAATTTTATGAAAAATACATTTTTTTTTCATCTTCTTAATTTGTGGATGTGGCTGATTCATGAGGTAAAGGGTTAATCTTTGCAAAATTCTGACATTAGTGTTATTTATTTATTAATTTCTTGGAGTTTAGTGACACTTTTGATCATGTCTGACAGTTTTATGGGTGGAAGAAGACAGATTACCTGGAGAGAACCACCGAGCTACAGTGAAACTCCCCAACACACTAACTCCACACAAGCATTGGTTGAAGACAAGTGCACCATTGACATGCAGTATGCCTTAGTACACAGTGCCACCGTGCCCCCACATGGGCAAACAAGATTAAGTGCCTTACTCAAGAACACAACATAGTTACCCCTGGTGGGGATTGAACCATAAACCTCCTGGTTTGAAGCGCAATCACTGAGCCACCGCGCCCCCTTGTGACATTAGTGTGCAATTTTGGATAGAGGGTTAAAAATTTCACTCATTTTAGATAGAAGATTAATAATTTCACTCATTAACCCTTTGCACACTGATGTCAAAATTGTGATATTTCAAGTGCCAATTTTTTCCCATAATGCAACTAGGAATTTAACCAATTCAGTCTTTTTTGACAGAGCCCAAAGAACACTGACAAACAAGATTAAACCTTTACCTAACATGAAAAGCTGACGACACTTGCAAAAAAAATTCTTGAATAACTATTATTTTCATTTTTTGTCTCAAAAACATAGGTTATGACCCCTCATTGGAAAGAGCTCGATGAGCGCGTTCCAATGAGGGGTCATAACCTATGTTTTAGAGACAAAAAATGAAAAAATAATGAAAATTAATTGGCGATTTTTTAGAATAGCACTGGCCCGTTTTGGCCGTTATGTTAGGTAAAGGGTTAAATTGATTAAATTCCTAGTTGCATTAAGGGAAAAATTTGATTCTTGGAATTTTTTATATTTCAGCACCAGTGTGCTGAGGGGAGAGTTGGATAGTATTGAGACTTCAAGTTCGGTATCGATATGTTTACAATGATTTTCCTCTATATCAATATGGTTTTCAAAGTCGAAGCATATACCGACATCAATCCCAAAATTGATTGGTATTTTTGGTATACAGCCCAGCTGCAGGTAACCTTTCTACAGTAGTCAGTGACTCAAAATGGTCATATTCAACTTATAAACCTGTGAGGATAGGACGTGTTGATGTAACAAATACAGTATGGCTGCCATGGTCTGGTCACTTTCCACAGTTGGGCAATATTTCGGCTGATGCATTTATTTATTTATTCTTGTTTAAGGTCACATACTTCTGCACAATGGCTAATCATGACCACAACATGGAGATAAAGTCAAGGTCAGTCAATCGTTTATACCCCATGTTGCCTATTTTAGAGGACTTGCACCCCAAGCATTAGTGACTGTGTCCTATTTTACCAGTGAAACAGAGCTTGTTTACCACAGTAAACAAGCACTGCTTCACTTCCCGGGGTTCCCACGGGGGTGGCTGATGCAATAATATTAGACTTCAAACACTAATTATAGGAATGATCATCAACAAGAAGCCTCTCAACCCAGACAGCACCGTGCAGGGTTATAGCTTTTAGGGGAAGTTAAATACAAGTCAAGAAACTAAGTGTTACTGCTTGTGACCTTAAACTTCATGATATGACAATGGGTCAAGGACATGACACAACATTAGATTATGGCTAACAAATGTGTGAAGTATGAACAAGATCTGTCACATAGATTCAATTATACAGACCAGACAGGAGCTGTATAACAATATCATAGTTTTACTGTTTGTCAACTTGACGCTGATGATATGACCTTGGATCAAAGTCATGACACACCTTTGAGTCATGAGCAATAATTGTACAAACTATGAATAAGATTTGTCAATCATACAAGGCTTTCATTTCATCTAAATTACGGAGAATCTATTTGGATTTTCTCAAAAATGGTTGCGAGAATCCATACCTGTTATGTGTGCCCCAGGATCCCATTAGGCCACCATGGTTGAATCCCTGTTGTATACTGTTAACACATGTTAGCGCCTTATCCAACACAGCTTTTTAATTTTTAAAATATAAGGCTATAAAAAAAAGAACCTGTTTCTCAGGCCCGCGCGCATGGTCATTTTTGGTGCGCATGCAACCTTTTTATGACACCAAAAAAATCTTCCAAAAAAATTTGAGATATTGTGCTCATTTCGGTAAATCGATATCGATGCGTTCGCAAATTTTAAATTAACACACTTCAAGCTTTTTCTACATCATACCTCAATAAAGTGGGTGGGTTTTAGCAATATTCACGACAGAAAGTGTTTTATTCTGTAAAAGGTAAGTCATAATGACAGCAAGAAGGAAGGTGTCTTTCAGTCTGACAACAAACAGTCACAAAGGGGAATGGTCGATTCGCACCACGTTTGATTCGCACCAAACCTTAGAAAGTCTGCAAAGTCAGGTGCTATGTTGAATGGAACACAGTCTCCTGGCATTTATTTTTAGTAACATTTGTATTGTAAATGGCCGTCATTGGGAATTTGTGTACTGTTATTTGAAACTGTTACGAGTTTCCCAGTTAATTTAAATAAATGCATTTGAGATGCAAGATAATTGGATAACTAACAGTACCGTTGCTTGATATAAAAGTAACAGTCATAGTTGAAAATAAATTGCATATAGGCAGGTATGTGCGGTCGAATTGGTTAATAAAAACACGCAAACATTCGTTTTGTATTTCATTTTCAGATTTAAAACAAGAGCACCGCTGGGCATTGCATCATACGCCCGTGAACTGTTCAAATTGTACCATTTTAACACATTTGCAATTTTTTTAGAGTGCGAGAAATTTATACTGGCATATATATATATGTTACGGTCAGACTTTGAAATCAGTGATTTTGTAAAATGACTAAATTTTTCAGTCATTTGAGAAAAAGACTAACAAGTTTGAAGCCAATTGAAAAACAAATACTAAAGTTATCACCTGGAAACCAAATATTTGACGAAGAATTCTAAGTCCAACAGGGGCCATAATTCAGGAAAAAATTGTTCAGACCGACCCCATATTCGAACTTGACCTGTATTTTGTTGTGATTAAACCACATACCAAGTTTGGAGCCAATCGGAAAACAAATACTAAAGTTATCATCCGGAAACCAAATATTTGATGAATTCTAAGTCCAACAGGGGCCATAATTCAGGCAAAAATTGTTCAGACCGACCCCATATTCGAACTTGACCTGTATTTTGTTGTGATTAAACCACATACCAAATTTGGAGCCGATCGGAAAACAAATACTAAAGTTATCATCCAGAAACCAAATATTTGACGAATTCTAAGTCCAACTGGGGCCATAATTCAGGCGAAAAATGTTCGGACGGACCCCATATTCGAGCTTGACCTGTATTTTGTTGTGATTAAACCACATACCACATTTGGAGCCGATCGGAAAACAAATACTAAAGTTATCATCCGGAAACCAAATATTTGACGAATTTTAAGTCCAACAGGGGCCATAATTCAGGCGAAAAATGTTCGGATCGACCCCATATTCGAACTTGACCTGTATTTTGTTGTGATTAAACCACATACCAAATTTGGAGCCGATCGGAAAACAAATACTAAAGTTATCATCCGGAAACCAAATATTTGACGAATTTTAAGTCCAACAGGGGCCATAATTCAGGCGAAAAATGTTCGGATCGACCCCATATTCGAACTTGACCTGTATTTTGTTGTGATTAAACCACATACCAAATTTGGAGCCGATCGGAAAACAAATACTAAAGTTATCATCCAGAAACCAAATATTTGACGAATTCTAAGTCCAACTGGGGCCATAATTCAGGCGAAAAATTTCGGACCGACCCCATATTCGAGCTTGACCTGTATTTTGTTGTGATTAAACCACATACCACATTTGGAGCCGATCGGAAAACAAATACTAAAGTTATCATCCGGAAACCAAATATTTGACGAATTCTAAGTCCAACTGGGTCCATAATTCAGGCGAAAAATGTTCGGACCGACCCCATATTCAAACTTGACCTGTATTTTGTTGTGATTAAACCACATACCACATTTGGAGCCGATCAGAAAACAAATACTAAAGTTATTGTTCGGAAACCAAACGGACGGACGGACGGACGGACAGACGGACAACACCATACTATAATACGTCCCGTTTTTCAAACGGGCGTATAAAAATATGATTTATGGATGAACTGCCCGTTCAAATGGGTTGTGATAATTTTGAATATAATGGGAAAAAATTGCGACTCACGATTTTATTAGGCAGGTTGTGAAAGGATTTTTTTTTTTTTGTAAAATAAATCTCTGAAAGTTGGCACTTCGACATTTGATTTGTCCCAGAGACGTTTCAACCCGAGACGTTTCACCCACGAGGCATTTCATGACTTTCGTCTTGTGTTATAATTTTCACGTTTCACTGAAAAAACAAACATTCAAACCCCACTTCATTTACGACCCAACACCCCTGTGGTGAATAACCAATATATTTGCGAAATTTTGCGTGGTCCACCAGGCGTTTGGATGGGGGTCAAATTACCACAAACAACCTCTCGGGGAGAAAATAAAAAGAAAAAAAAAAACCCGCCTGCCCGCATGCATTTTTGGAAAAAATGGCCTGAGAAACAGACAATCAACTTTGTATGGCCTAAACCGAATTTGATAAATTTTTTAAAACATAAACAATATTTATCAGTAAAACCTTACAAACATAGATGTCATTGGAACCGGCTCATTGAGCCGGTTCCAATGACAACCATATTTGTACAATTTTATTGACAAAGTGTCAGGATATTTCAGGCCACATTTGTCTTGCATTGGTTAATTTGCAGCTGCTATGTTAGGCAAAGTGTTAAATTTACTCAATTCTTTTCATGCTAATCCTAGCAGAGGTGCAGCGGGAATCTACCTAGATTCTCGCTGCTTTTGTTTTGCGCGAATCTTTGCGTGAATGGATTCTCGGATGCTCGTCGAAATATAAGCCCTGATCATACCAAGTTATATGGACTCAACAAGGGCTGTATAACAATATAAAAATTTTGCTGCATGTGACCTTGATCAAAGTCATGAGACACCTTTGAGTCATGAGCAATATTGGTACCAAGTATGAATGAATAAGATCTGTCAATCATACAAAGTCATATGGACCGGATAATAACAATATCCAAGTTTTGCTGTCTGTGACCTAGACCTTGATGATATGACCTTGGATCAAAGTCGCAACACACCTTTGAGTCATGGGCAATAATTGTACCAAGAATAAATAAGATCTGTCAATCATACAAAGTTATATGGCCCGGACAAAAGTGACATTGAAATGTCAAAGTTTTTCTAACAGTGACCTTAACATACGGCCTGTTACCTTTATCTTGAGGGGCACATACTATATTGTAATTTACAACACACTATTTTTTGATAATACATATTCTGATAAAGTTTTGTCTAAAAATATCCAGTGGTTAACTGGTAGAGTGCTGGAAGCCCATATTTGGGCTTTACTCTGAAGTATTGGTACCACAACTTAAAGGCTTCATATTTTGTGGATGTTGTTCATATCACCTTTGATTTGAAATTATTCAGTCTGTTAGGATTTGCTTTGTTACAATTCATGGGAGAGTGCCTACTGGCACTCTCCCATAAATTGTAACAAGGCAAAGATATGTGAACAAATTTTGATAACCAAAAATAATTCAGCACTCTACCAGTTAATTTATGGCCCGGACAAACAAAATGTTGATGACGGACGGACAATGGACAGCTTAAGGAGCTCTGTCAAACACAATATAATAGATTAACTCTTTACCTAAGGAATCGGCAGCATCCGTCCATGCAATTTACAAATTAAGCAGTTGAAAAAAAAAAATTTCACCAAAACCCTATCAGGTGACCCCTTATTGGAACGGGCTCGACGAGGTGTTTCCAATGAGGTGTCACATGATATGGATTTGTTGAAATTTAAAAACAAAACAAAAATTAAATCAAATAAATTTTAATAATATCATCTGTGGTGGATAAAAGGTTGAAAGCTTATATTGAATGTACTTAGGTCGAATAAGTCAATAAATATCGGGTTCAATAGTTGTCAGAGTACTTCTCTGAAAGAGGACAAAATGTTTTATTCACTTAACAGCAGTTTACTCTATAGCCCATTAGCAATTAACAGGTCAAATTTGATTTGTACTGGATGTATGCTAAATTACTGAATATTAGTGCTTAATGCAACATCAGCATCTAATGCTATATCATGGCAACGAAAGAAATGAATTATAAAAGAGGTCATTTTTTTCCATGAAATAGGGTTTAATCCCGGGAACAGGCTCCCGGTTCTGAAAGTCGGCCCTGATACCCAGGAAATCCACAGTACGGAACTGGGAATGAAGCATGGCACTGTTTGTATTGAACTGAAGTTTTCTGAATTGAAACTTTGTAGGATTTTGTCAGCCCTCCCATGCCTGAACTTTTTACAGTCCTGATTCCTGACATACCATTTTCAAAAAATTTATAGTAGCTCTCAACCTGTATTCCCCTCCCCCTCCCTTTCAAAAGCATGATCTCATTCACCTGCTTTAAAGTTGACTCGTCTTCATTTTCAGAATTGCTAGTATCACTATTCACTAACTCCTCCAACATCAATATCCTCTTCAAAGTTGTCAGAGGAGACTGGTGACGGCAGTGAAGAGGGTGTTGATATTGGAGAAGGTAGAGGTGAAAGTGCAAGTGATACTGAAAATAAAGACGAGATTGAAGCTTTTGTATTTTCATACTTATCTTAGGAAAAGAACTTTTCCGTTTGGAGATGAGAGATTGCCAATGATATATGCTCATTATCATTAAAATAAATGCGGCATATTACCCTCATAAATTTGCTTGATATTACCCAGGAAAAATCCTGGTTCCCAGTTCTGAGGGTAATTTCATTCTCGCGTCCGGTTACTAGAAAACCAGGAAATATATTAAACCCTACCATGAAATAAAAACAGGCAATGAAATCCGGAAAGAACACAAGGAATTTGTTTGTTTGTTTGTTGGTGCTTAACGTCACATATTTATGCACCACATGAGGAATAAATATGAGTAGAGAAAAACATTTTGAGAAAGTGAAGCCAGTTGTTTAACTGGTTGAGGGATAGATTATTTTTGGTGGTCTGAATTTGTTATTCAAAATTTGTTTGCTTACAAATTATTGAAGAGTACACATACAGTACGTGGAGAGTGGATTATAACTAAATCACCTTCAGAGTGGAGTTATCACCCAAGCTATAACTTTCAAATTTTGAACATATCGACAAAAAACACAAGCAATGTTTCAGCCAATGGACCTCCGGGTTTAACCCGGAGGTCCATTGGCTGAAACTTTGCTGGTGCTGGTTATGTTTTGCAACAAATTTGTAATTATTGCTCGGGTGGAATCTCCACTCTGCGTGTGATTTAGTGATAATACACTCTCCACGTACTGTAAGCATAACAATAAAACAAATTTAGATAAAATAAATAGTATTTGCATATGACAGAATATGAAACATGAGCAAGAAAAACATAGGCTTTTGCTTTTGTATCCTCATTTTTTTAAAGCCCTGATAGTGGCTTCTAGCACTCAGCCAGTTAACACCTTGCATGCTGCTGGTGGTTATTCCTTAAAATAAGTCTGTGTACCCTTTACCCAACATAACGACCAATACTGGCCAGCGCTATTCACAACTAGAAAAACTACGAGCACTGCTCACTAAATGATACCACCCACTCCCACCAAGAAACATTTTACAACAGTAAAAGTGTGTTTAATGTAGAGAGCACAAACACCTAATATGAAAGAATTCTGACTGGTGGATCTGAAGAAGAAGGTTTTAAAAGAAATGTAATCACATTGCACTAAGTTAAACTTTGGGCCCCAATAGTGAGCCAAAATATTAACCAAGGGTAGTGTTGAAACGATTAGTGATTTTCAGGAATCGACTTGTCGCCAACAGTAATCGATTACTAATCGACTAGTCGAAGCCCCCATGTTATTGTTATTGAACTTGTGTAGCATCGTTCTTCCCTGGTTAAAACTAACAGTAATACTTGCAATGAAACAATGGCAAGTGAAGCTTTCAAAGTCCCCAAAACCTCTTTTAGTTTCGAGAGAGAATTAATGTTGGTAGCTTCTGTTTAAAATCATTTTTTCTCAATATAGCCACTGATATTTTAATGAAAGTGTCAATGACACTGTAGCTCAACTTGTCAAGACAAAGACATGTACATGTACAGTATGTGACACAGCAATGACAAACACCTAGGTAATGACCTGATAACAAAGGTACATATAAAGTATTGAAACGGTCTCTACATAAATACTGCCCGTTGCCTGTAACAAATGTATAGGTAAAGTATTGTAAATTTAGGTGGGTGACAGTCAGATGCTAAACTAGAAAAAAATCTTTGAGTTCCAGAGTGGGTCTGACTGAACACCAAAATATTTGTTCTCATAGCACAGTGATAACAAAGGCACCCCAAAACACACTCGTTCCTGTCCCAAGGTGAAAACAAAGGTTCCCAAGAAGTTTTGTGAAGATCAGTTCATAAATACGAGCTGTATAGAACTTGTGACAAAAAACTGATTGGACCTAATTTCGGTACAAAATGGCCACTGGCAGCCATCTTGAATTTTGGACCATACCCAGAAACACTCATTCTCGTCCCAAGGTGATAACAAAGGTACCCAAGAAGTTTTGTGAAGATCGGTTCATAAATACAGCCTCTACCCTGAGCCGTATTGATATGTGTGCTTACATTGGGTAAGTTGCACTGAATAAATCAAAGTTCATCTAATTTGCATAATTTCTGCACGAAAAAAAAACCCTTACAAAATGTGATGTATTCCATGTTACTAAACATTCATACAAAAATTTATTCAAATCAGAATTTTCATACAGAAGTTCTGTACAAAAGACTGATTGCACTAATTTTGGTACAAAATGGCTGCTGGTGGCCATCTTGAATTTCGGACCACACCCCAAAACACTCGCTCTCATCCCACGGTGATAACAAAGGTACCCAAGAAGTTTTGTAAAGACTGGTTCATAAATATGTCCTCTAGTCTGAGCCGTATAGAAGTTGTGTACAAAAAACTGATTAGACCTAATTTCGGTACAAAATGGCCACTGGCAGCCATCTTGAATTATAGACCGCACCCAGAAACACTCGTTCTTGTCCCAAGGTGATAATAAAGGTACCCAAGACATTTTGTGAAGATCAATTCATAAATACAGACTCTAGTCTGAGAAGTATTGACATGTGTACTTACTGTGTGTAAGTCGCACTGAAAAAATCAAAGTTCATCTAATTTGCATAATTTCTGCACGAGAAAAAAACCTGTATTATATATGATGTATCCCATGGTACTAAACATTCACACAAAAAATTATTCAAATGAGCGCTTTCATATAGAAGTTCTGTGCAAAAATGATTGCACCTAATTTTGTACAAAATGGCTGCCATCGGCCATCTTGAATTTCGGACCGGACCCAAAAACACTCGTTCTCGTCCCACGGTGATACCAAAGGTACCCAAGAAGTTTCGTAAAGATTGGTTCATAAATACGGCCTCTAGCCCGAGCCGTATTGGCATTTGCACTTACAGTGCTGAAAGTAACACCAAAAAACATCAAAATTAGTCTATTTGCACAATTTACGAACGAGAAAAAAACCTGTATTATATGTTATGTATCCCATGGTACTAAACATTCATACAAAAAATTATTCAAATCAGTGCTTTCATATGGAAGTTCTGTACAAAAAACAGATTTCTGCATCGTCGGTACAAAATGGCAGCTGGCAGTCATCTTGAATTTCGGACCGCACCCAAAAACACTCGTTCTCTTCCCACGGTCATAACAAAGGTACCCAAGAAGTTTCGGAAAGATCGGTTCATAAATACGGCCTCTAGCCTGAGCTGTATCCAATTGTTGACAGACGTCCAGACGGACGACGGGCCATGACAAAAGCTCAAATTTGGCTTCGCCAAAGTTGAGCTAATAAAATAAATCATTATTCAAGTTTTTTTTTTATTCGTTCCATCCCATTGAATGTCAACAAATGGAAGTGCTCTTTATGTATATGTGATGTCGAAAATTAAGCACAGTTAACGCTCACAGCAGTCATCAGTCTGTCAACAATTGTACACAGAACACTCCCACACAACTTCTCGTATTATGAATTTAAGGGGATTGTGTATGGTTGGGGCAGATGTTCCGACTAAACGACTAGCAGATTTAGGGATCGACTAATTTAATAATCACGTCAACATCGATTAGTCGGCTAATCATTTCAACACTAACCAAGGGATCCGATTTGAACAAACTTGAATCTGATCCACTAGAGATGTTATATACCAAATAGGAAAGGATTCTGACTGGTGGATCTGAAGATTTCTTAAACAAGTTGTTCAAAAAAGTATTTTGGATCACATTTAGCAGATCATGGCTCATCAACACTTCGGAGGAATGAAGTCATGAAATTATTATAGGGGTCCTTTTTTTTTTACATAAATTCACTCTTATTCCTTCAAAACGCATTTTGTAGCAATTATTTTTCCTCTGCTTAATTGACCGCAGGGGGTGGGGAGTGGGGTTGGTGGTCATAAAGGTAATATTTTTTGGGGGGTTGCGTAAAATCACTCTAATTTTTTCGAAATATATTTTGCAGCCAAACAGTTTGTTACATCTAACTGCTCTCCCCTCTCCTGATAAGGAAGGGAGGGGAGGACTTAGGGTAAAAACATTTTTGAATGAAAGCACTCTAATTCATCTAGGAACTCGATTTTGAAAAGAACTGGACCCAAAATTTTCAGTCTAAAATTTTTTTTTTTTTTTTGTCTCAAAACTGAACAAAATGCATAAAAATCTTCTTTTTTTTCCAAATTTTAGTCCAAGTCGGAACCAGACCAAAAATTCTCGGGCTATAAAAATTTTTTTTTTTCTTTGTCTCAAAATTGAACAAAACGCACAAAAAATCCCCTCAAAAAGGTCCGAATTGTGGACCAAAATTTTGAAAGGCTAAAAAAAAATGTTTTCGTCTTAAAATTGAACAAAACGCATAAAAGTTAAAAAATTTATAGTAATTTATATATTTTTTATACTTACCAATGACCCAGACATAGCTGGTGCTAACTCTTAAAATATAGGGCCAAACACAAATTTTGCCCCCCAATCCCAAAAATTTGCATCTAAAACCAAAGAAAACATGTCCTGAATGGCCCTCCACACTTCACCTCTACTGCGCATGCGCAGTGTCAAGGACGTTCCGAAATTGGCGCCATTAATCATTCTTATAACCAGTGCCTGGTAAGCGCTATGTACTCAGCGGGGAGGTAAGAGTTCCCAACTCCTGGGAGGGCCATCCCTGTCTGGGTCATTGGTAAGTATAAAAAATATATAAATTACTATAAATTTTTTAACATTTTTATACTGTACCAATGACCCAGACATAGCTGAATAGTAAAAAGGCTGGAGGGCCAAGGACGTAGAGCAAGATGGAATACGCTCAATTATATATAAAATAGAGTCATCCCCTCTAGGGAAAAAGAAGTATTAGGCCTTACATGTATCTTTTTTATTTATGATAAATTAGAAAGATACAACACCTTCCAAAATTGAGCATCATACATCCATGTACTCTATTAATATCTAGTATAATCCTTATACTAATAATTTTTAAAGTAAGCCAATAAATAAAATAAGTCTAGAGAATAGAGACTCTTAATACTCCTTAAAAGTGTCTGAGGATTGTATAATAATGTCCGTTGACACGTGCTATATTCAAAAGCTATACTTTAAAAACTAAGACCTGAATGAATTTTTAAAACATAAACTTCTCACTAAACAACCATCCCAATAACAGCTCAGAATTACTAACTCCGGAGGAGGTATCCCCTTGTTTTCATAGTAAAACAGGTGACCCAAGGGAATACCCTCCCCTCCCCTTTTTCTTGCCCTGGGTCAAATAGCCCAGAGCGAAGAGGGCAGCAGAACGGAGTCACTGCCGAAACAGACAGCCTACCTAGCTATAGTAGCAACTGTTAAGTGAATGACATTCTGAGCAGTAGATAATAGACCTAACAATAGAGGCCTCCAGAAATGGACTCGATATTTCTGAGATAAAAATTCATGAATGTGGATGGCTGAGCGCAATGAGCAGCCTTCAAAAATCTATAATAGCGACACTATTAATGTAAGCCCAAGATGTAGAAGAACTCTTACTTCATGAGCCGAAATCTCAAACACAACTGCTGAGTCAATGATATACCATAAGCAGTATCGATAGTTAATTGAATCCATTAGCAATAGAATGGAGCGTAACGTCCTTCTATTAGGCATCAAAGACAGAAGAAGCTTACGCCTGTAGTAATAAACAGATATCTGTTTATAAATACATAAACTCTAACCGGACAGAGTAAAGGCCTATGCCCGTACGAAGACGGAAGGACCTTAATAACAATAGGTTCCGGATATTAATTAGGAGCCTGACTCTAATGCGAAAATCCAACCTAAATAGTAAAGGAAGTAGTGATTCCGAAACTACGAAAGTGAAAATCATCCACCGATAGTGCATGAAACTCACTGACTCTACAGTAAAAGAGAAGCCAACAGAATTACTATCTAAAAGGTCAGAATTTGAAAACTACTGTTTCCAGAGGCTCAAATGATTACTTAGCTAAATAAGAACCGAAGTTAAATTCCGTATAGGAATTTAATCTAATGATTCTAAGTCTATTTATCGAAAAGTTACTAACTGACTTAGATAAAGAGACATAAGACTCAATTGTAAACTATCATAGAGTGCATAGGTATGAGGTAACATAAACCTATAACCTCAATAATAACAGGCTGCAGTAGATCTTGTCAAACAAGTATACTAAAAAGTTGCAATGACTAGTATGGAGGAATCAACAATATCAACATAGTGATCCCTACACCAATGACGGAAGAGCCTCCACTTTAGCCGCATAGTATAGCGAAGAAGAGGTTCTCCTATAGTAAGAAATCGCATCCAAAGCTCGACCAGTACAATGCTTACAATGCAATAAGGACCACACAACGGAATACGTGAAGGTTGAGACCTTGCGGGTTGTGATAAAGATCACACGATTTTACCCAGTGAAAAAGATCCTCTCATGGAGGAAGATTTCGCGTTAAGTCCCACAGTAGACATCAGAGTAAATTTACCGACGGTCTCTGTGAAGACAGAGATGCTATCAACAGAAATGTATTGTGGTTGTTTATCTTAGCAATACTTGCTGAAACAACAGCGCGGGAGGATACGCATATCCTATCATTCCGTCCTATTAGATCAATAGAGCGTAAACAACATAAGCTCGGAGATCCGGACAAGCAAACACATACGTCTGCAATTGATTAGCAAGTTGTGTCGTAAATAAATTATCATTGGGTGCTCCCATTGATAGCAAATCTGATTGAATACTTGTTTGTTGAGAGTCCATTCTGACGGCAACAAGCGACCCATAAGTGAACGGGAGTCCGGTAATACAATCAGGCGACCCGGAATATGACGGACCGAAGCAGAACTTGGTGTACTATAACAAACAGAAGGATTCTTTCCATTAAATTGAATAACGGAAACGAATGAGTGCCTCCCTGGTTCCGGAGATACGCCACTACTGTCGAATTAACGGACAGGATTTGGACATGCGTTTCTGAATAATGTTCATCCAATGACATAAAGCAAGCCTAAAAAAACATTATTTCGTGGAAGATAAGTGCTTGCTTAGAGACTGCGGAACCCAAAGACCCTGGCACTTCGAATCCGTTGGGATCAATATTATATCCCAACCTGTTTGACTGGCAACCGTCATAAATATAAAACTCGGATCCGGCAACTGTAGTGGCACTCTCTGAGTCAACCACCGAATGTTTGCCCCAGTCTGAATCTCTTGCTACACTAGATAGACAAGAGAACGTGTAAATCGAGCAATTCATGGATTGCTGAAAAGTTGCCGTCGAAGAGAAGCTTCTCCGAGAACGAAGCGACTCTGAGAGAGTTCTTCACCTTACTATCCACGCACGTGGATGTAGCTAGGGCTGCGTCACGTCTAACCAACTCCAAGCAGCCACTGAAGGGCGGAGTTATACGTGAACAAACTACTGCCCTCAAAAGAAATCACATTGAGGAACATATCCTGGAATTCTTTCTCTTGAAGACATAATGATAACGCCTCAGTAAGGTAGATTACGTATGATAAAGCATCTAAGTTAAGTCTATTAGACATCATTGTTGTTTCCAACATTGTGGTTGGAAAAGACATAGATGGCGAAAAAGATTATTTCCAGTCTTTAACCACGCCGTCTAGACGCATATGAACTCTCGGTATGCCCTGTTCTGCCAAAATAAATTATTCCTATAAATGATAAAAGGCAGAAATGAGCATTGCGGACAAGAAACTAAACTATCATGCTTGGTAGCAGGCTTATATATATATAGCGTCGATAAATAATACACATGTTCTAATGACATTATTGGACTGTGTCGGTAAGTCAGGGACAATGTCCCTGAACCGATCCAAAATTCTGTGTCCAATGACGCTATAAGTCTCTTATCCAACATCGCAGCAATGTAGTCCGAAATAACAATCACTGGAAGATAATGCCGGAAGATATGTATGGCAGCTTCCGATGCTACGAAAGGGAAAACTCGAAATCTTTCGAATCCCTTTCGCCATCCTGTCGGACCCTATAAAGCGTTCGGTCGTCCGTACCTGATGCAACCGCGGACCGCACTGACCCAGCGCCGTTGGATAATTCCTGATTCGACCAAGAAACTGTCGATTGCTGGGATGCTGCGAAAAAACTGTGCTAACTCGGATAGCACGTCCGTCACTGAGGCCTGTGGAGAAGCGGTCCTACGATGCATTGCCACTGGAAGCTCTGTGATCGTTACCCCGTGCATACTGCTAATATATGAGCGAACGGAGTGTATAGGCCTCGTGTCCCTTGCCTACCGGATGGCGTGACCTGTTCGCCGTGGAATCACTGAATGACGAAACTGATCGGATACTCGAGGTCACGTAGCCAATGTGCGGTCGTGTGCACTGCTGTGAGGATGAGGAAGCATTATCGACAGTCTCTCGGACTGTCAATATAACGGAGCGTCCCGAGCGACGGACATATGCTCCGAATGTAAAATATCTGAACCACAACATGCGGTCCCCTATGTTGTTGGACGACAGAGGGACCTCTCTTGCTCACAGCCCGGACGGACCTGGACAAGCCAGGAACCGGACTAACAGGCTTCCTCCGATCTGTCCACAATCCGCCGTCACTGGGTGAGTACTAAAGTAATTATAGTGCTCGCATCACCCAAATCTCCTTCCTAGACCGCAACGGACGAACCCGGCAGCCGAACCATTCGATGAATGTACGCTACACCGGGTGAGCTAGCGAATGTCACTCCGTCGATCCTACAAGGAACCTCTTAGGCGATAGACATATTCCATGAGCACTTATTGCTGCTAGCTCTTCATTAACTATGACGACAGAGGCACACTTTTGAAAGACATCTCCGTAACTTAGCGAACAAGAAACCAGAAATGCTTGGTAATAGCAAGCATATAATAATAAATATACAGCGTCGTTCAATAATTCGAAAGTTTGTGTGACATTATTGGACTATGTCGGAACTGAGGGACGATGTCCCTGAACCGAACCAAAAATTTCTAAGTCCACCGACGCTATCAGTTTCTTATCCGGCATCGCAGCATTCTGGTCCGACGAAAGAACCTGCAGATCAAGTCAGATGACATACACAACAGCATATGTTGTTCCGAAAGGGAAAGCTCGAAATCCTCCGAATCCCTTTCGGTATCCCGTCGGACCGGATGAAATTTTCGGACGTCCGTACCCGCTTCCGCGGAGCGTCCCGACCCAGCATCGTCGGATAAAACATTATGTGACAGATTCAGTTGTTGCTGGGATGCTGCGATAAGCTGTGCTATTTAGGATAGCACGTCCGTCCCCGAGGCCTGTGCAGTAGCGGTCTTACAATGCATTGCCGCCGGAAGCTCCGTGTACGTTGACTCCCGCACACTTTCCTATGCGAACGTCCGGAGTCTGCAGGCCTCGTGTCCCTGGCTACCGGATGGTGTGACCTGGTCGCCGATGATTCTCTGACTGGCGAAGCTGACTGGATATCCGAGGTCACATAGCCAAGAGCGGTCGTGTGTGCTACCATGAGAATGAGGAAGCCTTATTGACAGTCTCTCCGGACTGACTATATGTCGGAGCGTCCTGAGCGGCGGACGTATACTCCGAATGCGAAACATTTTGTACCACAACATCTGGGGCCAGATAGATGTTGTTGTACGAGAGAGGGGCCTCTCTCGCTCGCCGTCCAGATGGACCAGAACGAGCTATGAACCGAACTAAAAGGCTTCCTCCGTTCTCCCTCTAATCCGCCGTCACTGGGTGTGCATTTGGTTGATTTATAGTGCTCGCATCACCCCAAAACTCCTTCCAGACCGCAACGGACGAACCCGGCTGCCGAACCATTCGATGAATGGACGCTACACCGGGCGAGCTAGCGGACGTCAAAGGCCGTTGAACCTGCTAGGGTCCTCTTAGGCAATTGGCGTATTTACATGAGCACTTTTCCGCTAGCCCTTCATTAATTGTGACGACGGAGACACACTGTTGGAAGACATCACAGATACATCACCCTAATCTTGATCGTCTGAAATAGAAATTGATAAAGTAGAGTGACCCTGCGGGGAAAGGACCGGAATGTCCAATTCCCCACTAACATACCGTGACATACGCTTCCCATGTTGTCATCGAAATCATCAGATACAGAACAGGAGTTAATGCGAGTACACTGACTACATATATAATGATTATAAAAGTCAGATATTACAATTGATCAAAATCCTTTCAATGTGAAAAGAAAACAAAGTCCTGGTACTCGCACCAACCCCTGAAAATCAAAATACATAATAATAATATGATCCATTAACACAGAAAAAATAATTGAAATCAAAATATTTTGAAAAAATATTTTTTCAGAACAGCCTGAAGTTTCTGAAAAGTAACGTTGAGCCCCAATGGATCCCAAGCCTAAGTGTGGACAAAAAATTTAAAAATATTTAAAACAATTTATGCAACACTTACGAACAATAATAATATATCTAGTTATGATTAAATTAACATCAAGATATTATTTTCAAGAAATCCCCCCCTCACACAGAGGGCTGTTGTAAATGTAAACAATGAGTGTAAAAACACTAAAATAAGACTCCAGGCACCCAGGCCCGAAATCAGTTACCAAAAATACACTATCTGATGCAAAACAGAGACTTCCAGGGAAGAAACTGCAGAACATCAGATGGTAGATGCAGAACACAACGCCTAACCACCCATAGGTGAAGACGTAAACATGGGGAAAAGAACAGAATTCATTCTGTTATTCAGCTAAGACTCCCAAGAAATTTTAGTAATAATAATTACAGAAACTATGCCAAAAGCATGGGAGAATAGTAAGAGGGGACTTAAAGGAAAGGGAGAGAGGAAAACACTGAAAAATCAGTGTAACTAAATAACAAGAATGACAACAAAATGGCTGCTGCCTCGAAAATAGGTAACTTAACATAATTTCATTAAAAAATTTTAAGTTACAGCCCTGATAATATTCTGTCACACATTTTTCCTCTCCTCCTTCTCTTTCCTCCTTAGAATCACCATTTCACTAATATTTATGTGTCTGGCATCATTTAAACTGAGATTTACAAGCACAAAGATCAGTCAGATGTTAACTGATGAAGGGCCAAACTAAGAATGATTAATGGCGCCAATTTCGGAACGTCCTTGACACTGCGCATGCGCAGTAGAGGTGAAGTGTGGAGAGCCATTCAGGACATGTTTTCTTTGGTTTTAGATGCAAATTTTGGGGATTGGGGGCAAAATTTGTGTTTGGCCCTATATTTTAAGAGTTAGCACCAGCTATGTCTGGGTCATTGGTACAGTATAAAAATACAAATTTTTTTTCTCCAAATTTTGGTCCAAAATTACCAAGTCAGAACCAGACACAAAATTTCCAGGCTAATTTTTTTTTTTTATCTCATATTTGAACATTTTAAAAAAAATTTTGGTCCAATATTTCTATGTCCAAACCAGGAGGCACAGTGGCACTGCGGTAACTGGTTCACATCAGATAACCGAAGTTAAGCAACATCGAGGCCGGATAGTCCTTGGATGGGTGACCGACTAAGTGATTGATTCGGATTCCCGCGTTGTGTCCTTGGGCAAGGCACTTAAGCCCGATTGTCCACATGGGGGCATGATGACACCATGCACTAAGGCGGATTGCATGTCGATGGTCCACATGTTTTCAACCAATCTAACCCTGCCTGTGCTGCAGTTATGATGTTGGGGAGCTGGCAGCTGCTCATCGTTGCTCGGTGGTTCTCTCCGGGTACTCCGGCTTCCTCCACCCGTAAAACTGTCACGGTCATGATAAGCCATTGCGCACAAGTATGTGACCTTAAACACCAATAAATAATAAGTCCAAAGCAGATCCAAAATTTTCAACCCAGGGACTCGATTTGAACAAACTTGAATCTGACACCCCTAGAGATGATGTATACCAAATGTTAAAAGATTCTGACTGATGGATCTGAAGAAGATTTTTAAAGAAATTTTCCATAGGGAGCCCAAATATTAACTGAGGAACTCGATTTGAACAAAATTGAATCTGGCCCCCCTTGAGATGATGTGTACCAAATATGAGAGGATTCTGACTGGCGGATCTGAAGAAGATTTTTAAAGAAATTTCCTCATATTGCACTAAGTTAAAATTTGGGCTCCAATAGGGAGCCCAAATATTAACCCATGAACTCGATTTGAACAAACTTGAATCTGCCCCCACCCTAGAGATGATATATACCAAATATGAAAGAAGAAGAAGATTTTTAAAGACATTTCCTCATATTGCACTAAGTTAAAATTTTAGCTCCCACAGGGAGCCCAAATATTTACCCAGTGACTCGATTTTAACAAAGTTGAATCTGACCCCCCCACCCCCTCCCTCCCCCCTGAATTAGGATGAATATAATGTACTCCACTGTCAACACTTACTAGCAAGGAACACATTCTGGTCCCATATTACCCTCTAACAAAAAGGAATGCCTAAGTATTGTTTGCCCAATGTATGGTAAAAACTTTTGTGTTTGGAATTAATATGCAATTTATTTATTGGGACTTAATGCCCCTCTCAACAGCCAGAGTCACCGGACAGTTTTATGAGTGGAGGAAGCCGCATCAGAGTACCCGGAGAGAACCACTGAGCAACTGCCTGCAACTGTCAGACTCCTGAACATACTAACTGCACACTAGCAGGGTTAGCATTGCTTGAAGACAAGAGCACCATCGATGTGCAGTACGCCTTTGCACAGAATGCCACCATACCCCCACCTGGGCAAGTTGGCTCAAGGACACAACATGGTTGCTGCAGGTGGGATTCGAACTGAGGATCTCTTGGCTTGCAGCCTACTTCTCTACCTACTGAGTCACCACGCATGCTAATATGCAATTAACAGAGTTATTCAATAAAGAGATATAAAAATTAAGTGGACTTCACTATACATGTGAGCACCACATGCAGGGCTTTACTTAGTGTCAAAGGTACATGTAGGAGTATGACAAAACAATTCTATAGAATACCATCTCACCCGAGGTTTGTTCTGTGCTACGGAACCAAATACATGGAATAAACTGATTCTCTCTGCAAGGTCAATATCTGGTAATAATTTGACAAGATCTGATGTACATTCAATAATACTGTCTCGATTCTGTGAGAAAATCTGTGGTAATACACGACATAAGGAATGTATTCCTGAAAGAACACAAACATTCATAAATTTCATTACAGCAATCCTGTAAATAAAAAGCTGTCAGTGTTCATGTTGTAGGGTGCCAATAGTGCCAACTGTACCAAAAAAATTGTAGGGCACCAAAATCACAAAATTTGGCACCAAAAAATATACTTTTGATAGGCTTTGTGGTTCATTATTTCAGTGAGTCATTTTTGATAAAATCAGTGTCTGTCGACACAGGCACATGCCTGTTAAGTAATCTGTTGTTAAATTATGTCTCTTTGTTATGGATCAAGTGATTTAACAGTTCATTCATTTAATCTGATCCTTATTTCTTTTCCACTTAATCTTTTTTATCTTGCTTAATCCTTTTAATAACCTTTCTGGAAGATAATAGATTATTTATTATCAGTTTATTTGGAGTGAATCAACGGTGAGTAAATAATAACCTGGAAATTATTTTGTCAATGTAAAGTCATAAAAAAATTAATGAAAGTGTCAATGACACTGTAGATCAACTTGTTAAGACATGTACATGTATAGTATGTGACACAGCAATGACAAACATCTAGGTAATAACCTGATAACAAAGGTACATATTGTAACGGTCTGTACATAAATACTGACCGTAGCCTGAAACAAATGTATAGGTAAAGTATTGTAAAGGTGGGTGACAGTCAGATGCTAAACTAGAAAAGAAATCTTCGAGTCCCAGAGGGGGGTCTGACTGGCAGCCATCTTGAATTTTGGACCGCACTCAGAAACACTCGTTCTCATCTCAAGGTGATAACAAAGGTACCCAAGAAGTTTCATGAAGATTGGTTGATAAATACAGCCTCTAGCCCGTGCCGTATTGACAAGTGCACTTACAGTGTATAAGTAGCACTAAATAAATCAAAATTCATCTAATTTGCATAATTTCTGCATGCGAAAAAAACCCGTACTGTATGTGATGTATTCCATTTTACTAAACATTCATACAAAAATTTATTCAAATCAGAACTTTCATACAGAAGTTCTGTACAAAAATCTGATTGCACTAATTTTGGTACAAAATGGCTGCTGGTGGCCATCTTGAATTTTGGACCACACCCCAAAACACAGGTTCTCATCCCACGGTGATAACAAAGGTACGCAAGAAGTTTCGTAAAGATCAGCCGTAATGAAGTTGCATACAAAAAACTGATTAGACCTAATTTCGGTACAAAATGGCCACTGGCAGCCATCTTGAATTTTGGACCGCACTCGGAAACACTTGTTCTCATCCCAAGGTGATAACAGAGGTACCCAAGAAGTTTCGTGAAGATCGGTAGATAAATACAGCCTCTAGCCCGAGCCATATTGACATGTGTACTTACTGTGTGTAAGTAGCACTGAAAAAATCAATGTTCATCTAATTTGCATAATTTCTGCACGAGAAAAAAACCTGTATTATATGTGATGTATCCTATGGTACTAAACATTCACAAAATTTTTTTCAAATCAGCGCTTTCATATGAAAGTTTTGTGCAAAAATCTGATTGCACCTAATTTTGTACAAAATGGCTGCCATCGGCCATCTTGAATTTCGGACCGCACCCCAAAACACTCGTTCTCATCCCACGGCGATACCAAAGTACCCAAGAAGTTTCGTAAAGATCGGTTTATAAATACCGCCTCTAGCCCGAGCCGTATTGGCATTTGCACTTACAGTGCTGAAAGTAACACTAAATACATCAAAGTTAGTCTAATTTGCATAATTTACATACGAGAAAAAAACCCATATTATATGTGATGTATCCCATGATACTAAACATTCATACAAAAAATTATTCAAATCAGCACTTTCATATGGAAGTTCTGCCCAAAAATCTGATTTCACGTAAGTCTGTACAAAATGGCCGCCAGCGGCCAACTTGAATTTCGGATCGGACCCTAAAACACTCGTTCTCATCCCACGGTCATAACAAAGGTATCCAAGAAGTGTCGTAAAGATCGGTTCATAAATACGGCCTCTAGCCCGAGCCGTATTGAATTGTTGACGGACAGACGGACGACTGGCCATGGCATAAGCTCAAATTTGGCTTCGCCAAAGTTGAGCTAAAAATTAAAAATCGGTTTCTGAGGCCCTCCCACATGGTCCTTTTGACTGCGGAATGCTCTCTTTTTATAATCAATGTAAACTTTAAATGAAAGTGTCAATGACACTGTAGCTCAACTTGACAAACTGGAACTTGGTAAGTTATAAGTGAAATGGCAAAATTGAAGATCATTGGTACCAATGTTATTTGGTGAAATTTCAACATAACAGCATTGTGTGTGCACAACATCAGAGTAATCCATGCATTTTTAAGTGTAAACTGTAAGACTGGCTAAAGGAAGAATGTTGATACACAAATGCAGTAAGTTCATAGGTTATTGTAAATGGCAACTTTCTTCATAGAAATTAATGCTAATCACTAGCTCTTATCTAGAGGTCTCGCCTAATGAGCACACCAAGTTAAAAAACAATCCTATGATGAAATGTGGCCTGTAGGACATGTCAAAGAAGAATGTTGATGCACAAATGCAATAAATTCAAACATTGTTGCTAAAGCAACAGTTTTTGATGGAAATAAAAAGAAAATCATTAGCTCATATCTTTGTCACCCTGCATAAGCATACAAAGTTTCAAAACAACCTGATAATGAATGCGCCCTCTGAGGCATGCCAATGGAAGATGTTAGCTCACATCTAAAGGTCACCCTGAACATACATACCAAGTTTCAAAGTGATCTGATGTGCCCTGAAGGGTGTGCCAGAGGGAAATATTGAAGAATGACTAAACTGAGTTCAAAGGTGATTGTCAGCGGCAACATTTTTTTACAGAAATGGAAGAAAATCGATAACTCCTATATAGATATCACCCCACACAAGCACACAAAGTTTCCCAGTGATCCAATCATTAATGTGCCATGCAGGGTGTGTCAAAGGGAAGTATAAATTTTATAGTAAATTTCCTTTCTTATTATACCTACCGAAATTGTTTACAACAGGCTTGCACTACAGTGGAAGAACCTAACTCGGATAAAATACTCTCTATTTTAATCTTTCCCAAGATTTGGGAAAGAAAAGTGGTGTAAGAAACACCACGAAAAAATAAGCCAAAACTGGGCCGAGCACCATCGGCGCACACCCAGTATGGGACGCTCTTCCATAGTACAAATCCATGACTTCCGTCACAGCGCGCAATGCATTAATTCGTCATTCTTTTGATTCCGAACAACACAGGAGTTATGTGATCAGCGGGGAGGAAGGATTCTTACCCGAATAAGAAGACGGGAGGGCCTCCATGTAAACAATTTCGGTAGGTATAATAAGAAAGGAAATTTACTATAAAATTTATACTTCTTATCAACCTACCTCAATTGTTTACAACAGGCTGAATAGACAAAAGGCTGGAGGGAATCACATAACCAACCCACACATAACTCAATAGCACTGGGACCATGGACAGAGGAAGAGATCCCTAGGCCTATCAAACCATAGTATCACAAACATTAGAAAAGCCAATGAAAGATGAGGCGTATGGTGAAGTGCGACGCACAGACAGAAAGGGCAGTAACAGCACAAAGCTGGAACCGACCTTGAAAAAAGCTGAAAAGCTTGGATAGACAACATCCTGAGCCGAAAAAAGAGGGCCCCAAGGGTCTCTGTCGGCTCCTGCAACTGTCGCAGAGAAAAGGAGAATGTAGCATTTCTCCAGAAGGGTGCCAGTATAACATCAGTCATCCGACAACATGACCAAGTTATTAAAAGAGGAAGACAATGCACGCACCTCCTGACAGAAAAAACAATAGGTAATACAATCACCAGTAGCTAGACGAGCGGAAGCTGCACGAATAGCAAGACAAGGCCATCAAGAAATGGATGCAGGAGAGATCTGGCATGTGGGAAAACGCATATTCATCCAGGATAAAGGCGTGAACGCCCCCCACCCCCAAGCAGAGCAGCACCCAAGAAAGTGACCATCTTGGAGTAAACTGCAAAGTCCTAGGCCTTTTCAAGGAAAAGAGCTGAACAAGCTTGGAGAGGCAAGGATGAGTGTCGAAACAATGCGGTATCACATAGGAAAAATGTCTCCAAAGCATGGACAAGTACACATAGCTGGAGACCCCCAGAAACAAACATATACCAGAAAACTCTGCAAGCAGTGTGATCGAAGGAGTGACAGAATCAACAGAGTGATCACACACCATCGACAGAAGAACCTTCCACTTAGCCACAGAGGCTAAACCAGTGGAGTGAGTGCCTCCTTGAAAAAAAGCAACTCCACTGCGTGTCTCGAAAAACCACTACGGAGGAGACAGGCCCTGATAAAAGACATGTGCGAAGGCACAATGAAGTCGGGTCAACTTGAAAACCTCCCGGGCGACTTTGGCAAAGAAAGTCGTGAGGTAGAGGGAGACATGCCGGAACCGCCGCTAACAGAGAGCGGAGCAGAATGATCCACACCCACCGAAGTGACGGGTGTGATCGAAAGGATTCGACGACTGCAGGTTCATATCTGGGTGAGAACCTGAGGCAGAATCGGAACCGGTAGGAAGGTGTAGCCGACAAGACCATCCCAAAGGAGGGCCAGAGCATCCACGGTGAAAGCCAGAGCATCTGGACACGGGGACACGAAAGTGTCCACCTGATGATTCCAACTAGTCACAAGAGATCGATGGAACCCGCCATGTGGAGCATCCACCTGGTGGAAATGACCCTGCCCCGACGGGACAGGGAGTCGGCTAGGACGTTCAGGCGACCGGGAATGTGACGAACAGCCACCCCGGCGTGGACATCCTGAGCGAGCAGTATAAGATCCCAAGCCAATTCGTACATTGGAACAGAGTGCGTGCCGCCCTGGTTCCGAATGTAAGCAACCACCGTCGAATGGTCGGACAACAGAAGGACCTGGCGATTTGACAGGTGAGGGATCCACTGCCTGAAACGCAGAAGAAGAGCAAGAAGCTCCTTCTGGTTGATGTGTAGAGCTGCAAGATCCTGGTCCACCATCCCATGAATGGAAAGACCTAGAAGATCCAACGTCGCACCCCATCCGAGATCGCTGGCATCTGCCGTCACAACGCGATCGGACGTGGGTAAGTCCAACGGAACACCCTGCGAAAGCCACTGGACATCCGCCCAGAGGAGAAGGTGAGGATAAAGATAGTCTGGGAACTGAAGCACCAGATCCAGAAAATCTACATTCGGCCTCCAACGACTGAGCAGAAAGTGTTGGAGAGGTCTGACATGCAGCCGACCTAGAGGAATGAGATCCGTCACCGAACAGCAGAGACCGATTAGCCGGAGAAAACTCTGAGCTGTCGTGGATGTGGACTGGGACAGAGTCGGAGCAAAAGCTGAGAGAATCACAGCCTTGGCCTGGGGAACCGCCACCAAATTGAATTGTGTGCGGAAAGCCATCCCCAGATGATAAAACGACTGAGAAGGGACCAGGTCCGACTTCTTCTCGTTGACTCTGAAACATAGCGACGTGAGCAAGCTCAACAGAGTGGCGACATCCGACTCTAGGAAGGCAGCATTGGAATGCCCCTGGAGGATATCGTCCAGATATGTCGAAGTAGTCACCCTGGACTGCGTGCGATGGAAAGCTATTACATGCGACATCAGTCTGGTGAAGGACCAAGGAACCAGGTTGAGGCCGAAAGGCATGGCCTTGAACTGGTAAACTCGCCCCAGAAAAATGAACCTGAGATACTTCCGTAACGCCCAATGAATCGGAACGTGAAAGTAAGCGTCTCGCAGGTCGAAGCTGGAAGCGAAAACTCCCTGGTGAATTGAATGGAGGACCGACCTGAAAGTCTCCATGCTGAACTTGGGAGCAATGATAGACTGGTTCAGGAAACTCAGACCGAGAACCGGTCGGAGTCGGCCGTCCTTCTTCGGCACCAAGAACAGGCGGGAATAGAAACCCACTGACCTAATGTTCTTGATGACCTCAATCGCCCCCTTTGTCAGGAGATTGTCTATCTCCGTGGACAAAAGTTCCCGACGTAAAATGTCTGAAGGAACTGTGGTTGGAAAAGGCACCCCGGACAGAGTGGAGTGCCGTTGGAAGGATATTCGCAGCCCAGACCAAACAACATCTAACATCCAAGGATCGGATGTGATGGTGGCCCACAGTCTGCGAACTCGGCTATCCTTCCTCCAACCTGGGACGAGTCGAGGTGAGGACCTTCATTGCGAACCCCGACGAGGCTCGCGAGAGGAGAAAACACCTCTACTGAATGAAGAATCCTGGGAGTTCCCTCAAGACTGCCGATGCTTACCCTTACCCCTTGAGTAAGAAGCAGAAGCGGTGGCAGAAGGATCAGACCCTTTTTGCTTCGCAGAGGAAGCAGAGGGTACTTGTTAGGCTTGGAACGGCCCGTGCCTACCCTAGAAGGCTGATCAAGCTGAAGAAACAGCAGCTGATCGTTGGAATGACGTAGGACGTCATCCCGGACCGTCAACACAGAATCATGGAAAAGTTGCCGACCTGTCAAAAAAGCAGATCGAAGAGCAGCGTACTGCTCCTCAGGAAGGGATCGGCTTGTGTCCCGCACAGAGTCCCTTCGAACTAATTCCAGATTAGCCGTGTTACAGGCATGCGTGTGAGTAAGATGCATGAGCGCCTTGGACAGCACACGCAAAGAAGCCTGTACCTCGTCAATCTTATCTGAAGGCAGATAAGCAGCAAAAGCTGAGACGACGTGATCGGAGAGAGAAAGCATACAATGCATCTCTCTCGATAAGCCCAATGTGGACTCCAGAGTCGTCATCAGAATGACGGCAGACTTGGACTTGGAAAGCCTGAGGGAATTGGAGTCCTGATCCAAAACCGTCAAAGTCCGGTAGACCGACGGATTGGCGGAATCGTAGGAACGATAACTCGCCGGAGGCAAAAAGGTGTCAACCCTGGTGAAGAACAGAGCCTTCATAGCCTTGGAACTTAGCTTGGAGTCCAAGGCTGAAAATGCTTCAACCAACTGTACCGAAGGGCACGGTCGAAGACGCCCAGAAGCAGGTTGCTCCATAGACTGTTGGCGCGCGACCGATGACCGCGGCCTGGCTGACACTGTCGACTGGTTAGATGGTTTGAGATCCGGAAAGAACCCAAACACGAAATCAAGAGCTGCCCCCAAGTCCGAAGACTGCTGGCTCTCGACATCAAGCATGTCTGACTCTTCCCCTGAGTCGGAAGACATAGCCCATCGTGGGCAAACCAGCCGACGCCTCCCATGGTGTCGGAACACCAGGGGATCAGAAAGCTGCCTGTTTCCAATCCCGGGAGGCGGCGCCATAGGAGGCGCCTGGAAACCACTCGCTGCCTCGCTGGAAGCAACAGGAAGGCTCGTTGACAGAACCTGAGTGAGTAAGGAGAGGGCCTCCCTAAGCTCACTGCCCGTACTGGCCGGTTCGACAGGGGAACGAACCGGCAAAGTGGCTTCACCACTGACCCTCTGAACCAGCGAAGGGTCACGATCCTCCAAAAGACCCGACATGGGATGACGGGCGGCAGCCGAAAACGTCTGAAGCCAGACGTGTATAGGGGTGTGACACACCCCGAGGATCAACATAGCAGGAACTCATGAGAGTCACCGCTGACCTCTGCAGGGCAGAAGGTCCAGGCTGCACAAAAGACGTTGGACCCCCAAAACTGGTCGTGTGGCCAGAATGAGGGACGGAAACGCCACAGAGTTCATAGTGTCCCACTAAGAACAACCGAGTCCAAAGACAACTGTGGTGCTCGACGGCGCAGAGACCACAGGAGAGGGTCCGGCCGGAAGCCACTTCCAACTTCGCCGAGTTGAAGTCAGGGAAGGCTGAGGCCGATACCCCCACGGCTACACAACCAGACACCGCAGCAGACCACAGCAGGTATAAAACTACTGTGCTCAGAGACACAGTATGGGGTTCAGTCGGCAGCCCCAATTGACTTCGTGGAAGTCTTGGAAGGCTGAGGCCGAAACCCCACAACCATACTACAGACATCCCTGCAGACCCTGGCAGGGAGAAGCCGAGGCCGGCTAAAAACGGTGCCCAATGATGTTGTAGACGGAACAGCAGTAGCAGCAGATACGACGGGAGCTGTTGGAACTGGCGGAAAAGGGGAGAGAGCCACCAAGCTCGGCCTCCAAAGGAGGAGTCACAACCTTAGTGACAGCCTCAGATGTCGACTGGAGAGGGCGCATAGTCCCGGAACCAGGCATCTCTACACCAGAAAACCAACAGCTCCCGCAGTATCCACCACGGTAAAAAAAACTGCACATTCCCCATGGAATGGGAATAACTCTCACCAGACATGGTCGAATCGGGAAGCCCCGAATCGAAAGCGGACCCCACCCCCCGCTGGTGCGGGAGGAGCTGCACATCCCCCACGGAGGAGGAGCAATTCTCATCAGACGTGGTCGAATCGGGCGACCCGAAATGAAAGCGTTCACCCCCCCCCTTCCCCCCCCCCCCCCCGCAGGAGCGGGAGGAGCTGCACATCCCCCACGGAGGGGGTCAAACTCACACCAGACGTGGTCGAGTCGGGGGGGCCCCGAAACGACAGTGCCCCCCCCCCCCCCCCTGCAGGTGCGGGAGGAGCTGCACATCCCCCACGGAGGGAGTAAACTCACATCGGACGTGGTCGAGTCGGGAGGCTCCCGAAACGACTGCATTCCACACCACCCACGTGTGCGGACGAAACGGACACGAGAACGCACCAATGGTGAGGGCAAAAGGAATTGCCCTAAAGGAACCGAACTGGAAAGAACAGAGGTGAGAGCAGTAGAAGAAAAAGGTGAACTCAACAGAAACAGAAAGTAGAAGAACACCCTCAACTACGAGAGAAGGTGGCAGAACCCAGAAGGCCGACACCGACTCCAATAAATTTTTTTATCAACCGAAAAAATTCATTGTCGAATCGCGATGACACGATGTCGCAAAACATTCGCGAAAACAGAATAGTAATTAATAAACAATGAGAATGTGGTTGAAAATATAAACAAGAATATATAAAACACAGTCCTGTTATTATACGATCTTCAGATCCATAATTCCAGTCACAGGAAAACCATTATCCACGAGTTGAATTATCACTGTTTCATAATGCATATGGCGGAAACACATCCTGCTCGTGCCTCGGATAGAAAAAGAATGACGAATTAATGCATTGCGCGCTGTGACGGAAGTCATGGATTTGTACTATGGAAGAGCGTCCCATACTGGGTGTGCGCCGATGGCGCTCGGCCCAGTTTTGGCTTATTTTTTCGTGGTGTTTTTTACACCACTTTTCTTTCCCAAATCTTGGGAAAGATTAAAATAGAGAGTATTTTATCCGAGTTAGGTTCTTCCACTGTAGTGCAAGCCTGTTGTAAACAATTGAGGTAGGTTGATAAGAAATATTGATGCATAACTGCACTAAGTTTTTACTAAGTTCATCAGAGGTCATTGCCACTGGCAACTATTTTTGACGGAAATGGAAGAAAATTGATAGCTCCCATCTAGAGGTCACCCCAAACAAGCATACCAAGTTTCAAAGTGATCTGGTCAAAAACGTGCACTGCAGGGTGTGCCAAAGGGAAATATTGATGCATAACTGCACGAAGTTAATTGAAGGTCGTTGCCAACAGCAACATTTTTTGATGGAAATTGAAGAAAATCGATACCTCCAATCTAGAGGTAACACCAAACAAGCATATGAAGTTTCAAACTGATCTGATCATAAATGTGACATGTAGGGAATGCCAAAGGAATATATTGATGCCTGACTAAACTAAGTTCAAAGGTCGTTGCCAGTGGCAACATTTTTTTATGGAAATGGAAGAAAATTAATAGCTCCCATCTAGAGGTCACTCCAAACAAGCATGCTAGATGTCAAAGCAATCCGATCATAAATGTGCCCTGTAGGGTGTGCCAAAGGGAAATATTGAGGTCTGACTAAACTGAGATCTAAGAACGTTGCCAGCGGCAACATTTTTTGACGGAAATGGAAGAAAATCGATGGCTCCCATCTAGAGCTAACCCCAAACAAAGTTTCAAAACGATCCGATCATAAATGTGCCCTGTAGGGTGTGCCAAAGGGAAATATTGAAGTCTGACTAAACTAAGTTCTAAGAACGTTGCCAGAGGCAACGGGAAATATTGAAGTCTGACTAAACTAAGTTCTAAGAATGTTGCCAGCGGCAACATTTTTTTATGAAAATTGCAGAAAATCGATAGCCCCCATCTAGAGGTCACCCCAAACAAGCATACCAAGTTTCAAAGTGATCTGATCATAAATGCGACCTGTGAGGTGTGCCAAAGGAAACTTTGTCAAGTTGAGCTAAAAAATAAAAATTAAATGTTTTATGTCTGATATTTTACCCAAGTTAAAAAAATTGATAAATTTGTCCCTTTAGTGCATGAAGGCTTTGCAATGCTTTAGCATTGCAAAGCCTTCTTGCTCTCAAGGGACAAAATATACTACCACCCAAGCTATTCCGTAGATTATGACGCCTAAAACATAAACCAAGAACATGAACTTTTGATGGCAAAGAAATAATTACAGAAATAAAAAATAAAATAAAAAACTGCTTGCCTACAGAAACAGAAGATCTACTTTGTGTGGCCTAATAATAGCCTTTTGCCTTTTTACTATCTATATTTTTATCATTCATGCATTTTTTAAAACTAAAACACTAAAACGAACCAGGTAATACTAAATTAAAATATCGTACTTTGAGTGCAACAAGGTGCCATCTGTAATGCTTTAAGTTGCACTCAAAGGACAATACATGGTTAGTGTTCAACCGATGAACAGAACCAGCCACCACAATCGGCAGATTGTGGGCAAGCAGATGTCAACAGCAATGGCTCCTAGAACATCGGTTCAACAGACTGCTGCCAAGCATTTTGTGATGATTCATAAACTGCATTTTATTATCTTTTGCAATTGTTCAAGTGTTAATGTGAATGATACCATTCAATAAAGTTGAAAAACCACCACAATGTGTATTCTCAATCTTTATTACATGCCCATGCAGTCTCTCTTATGCAATACAGCGTGCAATACGGCTGTGCAATACGGAATTCCGTATTGCACACCAACCTGTTCCAACCGGGACTTTTTTTATGCAGTGTGACTGCATAAAGTGCATGGTGTTTACTACTGTTGATAGAAAAGAAAATTAGGTCAGTAGGTGCTTGGGTCATGTAATAAATACAAAACCACATGTATGTTTCAATGAGTCGTTTTGTATTCAATTCGTCAGATGTGCGTAGAAAGAAAACGTCTCGACCTTTGGTCTCGACGTTTTCTTCCTACGCACATCTGACTCATTGAATACAAAACGACTCATTGAAACATACATGTGGTTTTGTCTATTTCTAGACACCCCTTTTATGGGATATACAAGTTAAATGAATGTAAAGGTTACAATTGAGTGTATTTGCAGCAATCGCCAATTCATATCGCAAAAGTGAAGGTTGAACTCCATTGACTCAGGTCGCAGTAAAATTACCAGTTGCACACACTTGGGTGGTAAACGTAGCTTTGAGAGCCACGTTTACCACCCAGGTGTGCGCGACTGGTAACTTTACAGGACCTGAGTCAACGGAGTTTAACACTGTAAAATATGTTCAATTTAATATAGTTCTTTCGAGTCTCGACTTATCTAGTAGTTATTGGACTGTAAACCTGTAAAATAAGTTCAATTTAATGTAGTTCTTTTGAGCCTCAATTTGTCAAGAAGTGCACAGTATTACAATCGGAATCAGCATTGGAATCAGTAGATTGTGAGCACAAATAACCTGTAATCAGTCAGCGGCCATTTTTGGTAATCAGTTGAACACTATACATTGTCAATTTGTTCTCATTTACAATCAGATTCCATTTGGCACCAAAAGAAGGCTTTGCAAAAGCATTGCAGAGTTGTTGCAATCAGGGGTCAAATTTATCAATTTTATTAGCTTCACTAAAATATCAGACATAAACCATTCAATTTTTGTTTTTGTAAGTTTGCATTGGTCATAAAAAGAGAGCATGTGGGATGGCCTGAGAAACACATTTTCAACTTTTTAGGCCTTAGTAACTCCTTTTTCATGTTATTGTGAGGACAAGCATAAATCACAAAAAAATCCAAAATGGATGCCATGGTGGACATACTGAATATTCCATGATGCTGCTTATCAAAAGGAACCTTCCTATAGTCAATGGGAATGCACTAGAAAATCAAGAGTTTTGCATCAGATAATATGATCAGCCATATAAAAAGGTGCTCAGCTGGCAGGAAAACTTCATTTTTTGTGCCAGAGAAGACTCTGGATACCTATAGGGGATTCACACTCTTTAACACAGCACAAGGTGAAATGAAGCTGGGAGGGAGAGGGGGCAGAATTATTTGTCCTCTGTGCTCTGCTCTGTAAATTTCTTGAATTTCTTGTGTGTTGTTGATGAAATGCTGTTAAGTGACACACCATAGGAAATGGAATTACAGAATATTATAGAAACTCACCATTTAAAATGCTATGTAAAATAATTTGGATATGTTTTCCAAGCAATTTGGTATGGTCTATAGCTGCCAGTGAAAGATAACTGGACACATTTCGACTCAAGTCTTTATTATCACAGCTGAGAAAGTTCACAACCACAGGAATTGTTATCTCCATCACAGACAAGTTGTTGTAATGCTGAAAAACAGAACACACAATGCATCAGAAAATATTTGTGGAACAAAAAGCAAATGGTTCTCAACTTGATGATTGAAAACCAACTACAGTTAAAACTTGAAGTCCTGTCATGAAATGCACGCAAATAGCATGTCGATCTGCGCATTAATCTGCGTGTTATAACCATAGTATGGCTATCATGTGGACTGCGTACAAGCAGTTTTTCAGCCAATGGACCTCCGGGTAATCCGGAGGTCCATTGGCAGAAACATTGCTTGTGCTTGATATGCGTAACAAGAACAAGAAGAATCCCACAAGAATCTGCCGTGCTTTGGATGCCATTCAATGTGGAAATTGCGTGCAATTTCTAAGCCTAGATAAGCACACAGTTCGTGACAGGACTTCAAGTTTTAACTGTATTTATTTATTTATTTATTGACTGTGTTTAAAATCACTTTCAGCATCCACAGCAATATTAATACCACAACATAAGTAATAACTTTAGCCAATGGTTTACAGTACGGCCTCCATGGACTGGTCACTTTCCACAGGGTGGGCTGTATTTCCATGGATGCACTAATATTATATTGCTAACACTAATTATTGGAAATCATCAAAAATTTAATTAATAAGAATTTGCAGATGATGCATTTTTATTACCTGGTAAATGCAAGCATGGACAACACTGCCCACATGTGAATTACGACCAGTCCACTGCAACTGTACTGTACATTGATGCCTACTTCAGAGAAAGTCCACTGCAAACATACCTATTTTATCAGTAAAACAGGACTTGTTACCACAGTAAACAAATACTACAGTTAAAACTAGAAGTCCTGTCATGAAATGTGCACAAATAGCACGTTGATCTGCGCGTTAATGTACGCGTTATGGCCACAGTAAAGCTATCAAATTCTGTACATATGGCCTGTGCACAAGCAATGTTTCAGCCAATGGTCCTCCGGGGAACCCGGAGGTCCATTGGCAGAAACATTGCATGTGTTTGCCATGAATAACCAGGAGAACCTGCCGTGCTTTAGATGCCATTCGATATGGCAATTGCGCGCAATTCCTACGCGCAATTAAGCCTAGACAAGCTCACTATTCGTGACAGGACTTCTAGTTTTAACTGTACTCCACTTCCCAGGGTTCCCCCAGGGACAGAAAAACAGCTAACTAATAATTGTTTATTTATATGCATCTCACATATATATTTTGAAGCTGCTGACAAAATATAAATCTCCAAAGTAAATTGTTTATTTCATAGTCAATTTCAGCAACAATGGCTGCATCATCACTGCAACATATGTATATAGACAAATTTAGTCAACTGCTGATCCTTATATTACCCCACTTTAGAGGACTTTCACCCAGGGTTGACAACTTGTCATACATGCATTTTGATAATCCAATGAAGCAAAACTTGTATGTAACAGTAAACTGCATGTAGCACTGTTTCAATTTTCAGAGATGCAACAAGAAAAAATAAGGACTAAAAAATTTTAAAACCTGTTTCTCAGGTCCTCCCAAATGGTCCTTTTGGCTGCCATATAGTCCTTTTTATAACCGATGCAAACTTAAACAAGAGGTCACAAGAGACCTTAATCTCTCACCTGACAAAGTGGTTCAAAGAAGTATTTGTTGTCACATTCAGTTAGTCATGGTTCATCAACACTACAGAGGAATGAAGTCATGAAAGGCAAATTTTATGGAAAAACACTAAGGAATGGATTTGGACAAACTTGAAGCTAACCTACCTGCTCCCTCCACCTCTACAGAGAGCCCAAATATTAAGCCAGGGACTCAAAGTGAACAAACTTGAATCTGATCTCCCAACAGATGTTATATACCAAATATGAAAGAATTCTGACTGGTGGGTCTGAAGAAGAAGATTTTTAAAGAAACATCCTAACATTGCACTAAGGTAAACTTTGGGCTCCAATAGAGAGCCAAAATACTAACCCAAGGACCAGATTTGAACAAACTTGAATCTGACTTACCTAGAGATGTTGTATAACAAATATGAAATGATTCTGACTGTTGGATATGAAGAAGATTTTTAAATAAATTACTTCATATTGCACCAAGTTATAATTCAGGCTCCTACAGGTAGCCCAAATTAATAATCCAGGGGCTCAATTTGAACACACTTGAATCTGACTACCCTATAGATGTTGTATACCAAATATGAAAGGGTTCCGATTGGTGGATCTGAAGAAGATTTTTAAAGAAAGTTCCTCATACTGCACTAAGTTAAAATTTGGGCTCCCATAGGGAGCCCAAATATCAACCTAGGGATCCGATTTGAACAAACTTGAATCTGACTCCTCTAGAGATATTGGATATCACTTATCAAAAGATTTTTTTCTTAAAATTGTTGTGAATTTTCCCTTTATACATTCAAACACAACACTCAATCTAGTAGCAATATGGTTATATATACATTTACCATAAATAAACAGCTTAAAATATCTGATGCTATTTTGGCATGGGGAGGATCTTCATCCTTTAAAACTGGCTTCAGATTATGTCGTTGACAGATGTCCAACACTTTTACTAAAGCTGTTGCATGTCTTTCAATAGTTTCTGTTTCCCTACAAAAAATAAATATCATCAGCAAACTTCTGGTAAAATTGTTCTTTAACCCTTTACCTAACCTGAAAAGCAGACGACACATGCAAAAATAATTCTTGAATAACTAATTTTTTTCATTTTTTGTCTCAAAAACATAGGTTATGACCCCTCGTTGGAACGAGCTCGACGAGCTCGTTCCAATGAGGGGTCATAACCTATGTTTTTGAGACAAAAAATGAAAAAAAAATAATGAAAATTAATTGGCGATTTTTGAGTATAGCGCTGGCCGGTTTTGGCCGTTACGTTAGGTAAAGGGTTAAGATTCCACCTATTATGTAATGTGTATTTTATGAAGCTAAAAATATGATGAAAGTGTCAATGGCACTGCATCTCAACTTGTCCAAGACTGAACTAAATAGAAAGCTCCAGCAATGCCAAGTCATTTAATCAAGTTTCTACAGAAAAGACAGCTCGACGAGCTCGTTCCAACGAGGGGTCATTACCTATGTTTTTGAGACAAAAAATGAAAAAAAATAATGAAAATTATAATGAAAATTAATTGCCGATTTTTGAGTATAGCGCTGGCTGCTTTTGGCCGTTACGTTAGGTAAAGGGTTAAGATTCCACCTTTTATGTAATGTGTATTTTATGAAGCTAAAAATATGATGAAAGTGTCAATGGCACTGCATCTCAACTTGTCCAAGACTGAACTAAATAGAAAGCTCCAGCAATGCCAAGTCATTTAATCAAGTTTCTACAGAAAAGACACCACACCAAAGCTACATATGAAATCTGAAAAAGATCACTTGAGGGTTGCGACCTGTATAGTGTGCTAATAGAATTGTTGACTATTTATGTGGCAAAAACCAAGATGGCTGTTGGCGGTTATGTTTTTCAACAAAATTCAGAAAAATTTGATAGCTCCCATCTAGACATTGCCCCAAAGCAAAATTTGAAACTGATCGGATAAGAGATGCAGCCTGCAGAGTGTGCCCATGGAATTGTTGACAATTTACATGCCAAATCGAAGATGGCATATATAGGCCATGTTTTTCAATGAAGATCGGAAAAATTTGATAGCTCCCATCTAGACATGGTCGAAAAACCATGTATGTAATTTGGAACTAATTGGGTGAGACCTGCGGCATGTATGGTGTTCTAAAGGAATTGTGGATGGACAAAAGAATGTTCATTCAGACAGATGGTGGATCGCAACCCATCCAAATAGCTCATACTTGATGTTGTCAAGTTGAGCTAAATGCAAGTGTCAGTGACACTGTAGCTTCACTTGACTGTGTAAAGTGTTTGATAAAAAGGATAATTTATGAAAGGATGATGAAATAAGACAAGAATTGTGATAATTATAGAAAATGTTAATTTCTGTTCCCTACATGCTATGTTCTCAATAAGAATAATTTGAGGTGTACACTGTACAAAAGAACTGAGGCCTGTGTTGATGTGGCCCTCATAGTTAACGTATGTCAACCAAAGTTACCAAGTTACACTAAAATTATTCCAAAACTCGTTATCCTACCAAGTTACAAAGAAATCCCTTCATAAATATGACTCGTAGATTTTGCTAAAGGAATCTTAGGTCACGTGCCGGTCTGGCAGTCACGGTTGCCTGAGCATGACCAAAATAGGACTATCTCATCTACTAGATATCATACCGAGTTATCCTACCAAGTTACAATGAAATCCCTTCATAAAAAGAACCTGTAGACAGTGCGAAAGGAATCTTGGTCACGGGACCAGGCATTGGTAATGGCTGACCAATCGTGACCAAAGCAAGACAGTCTCATCTAGGCATCATACAGAGTTATCCTTCCAAGTTACAATGAAATCATATGAACTGTAGACTTTGCTAAACAAATCTAGGTCACATGCCATCACAGCCAAAATACGATGCTCTCATCTAGATATTACACTGAGTCATCCTACCAATTTACAATGAAATTCCTCCATAAATACAACTTGTAGACTGTGCTAAAGGAATCTTGGTAACGTGCCCCTGCTGCCATCATGTTTGACTGAACACGACCAACATAGGACGTTTTCATCTAGACATTATACAGAGTCATCCTACTAAGTTACAATGAAATCCCTTAATAAATATGACCAGTAGACTGTGCTAAAGGTTTTTGGAATAAGGGCCTGCGCAGCCATCACGGTTGACTGATCACAACCAAAAGGGGATGTTCTCATCTTGGCATGACCTCGAACTTGCATATGAAATTTCGAGACGATCAGACCATGACTATGGGGTGTAGCCTGTGCTAAAGAAAATGTGAACAGCCTAACAGACTCACAGACTTTCGCACATGTGATGGCAATATATAGCTTATCTTGATTTTGTCAAGTTAAGGTAAAAATGTCTCAGGCCAAAAAAATTATTTTGATTCTCAGGCAATCCCTCACTGAAAATGAAAAATTTAAAGTAATTTATGTATTTTTTATACTTACCAATGGCCCAGACTTAGCTGGTGCTAACTCAAATTATCTAGGGCCAAACACAAATTTTGCCCCCAATCCCCAAAATTTGCATGCAAAACCAAAAATTAGAAGTCCTATCTGGCCCTCCATACATTTACTCTCCGCACATGCGCAGATGCCAGGAAGTAACCGAATCTGGTGCCAACATCATTCTTTGTAAAACAAGATTATAATATAATAATTCAGCGGGAAGGTATGAGTGCCCAGTACTGCCCACTCATGGGAGGGCCATTCCCGTCTGGACCATTGGTAAGTATAAAAAATATATAAATTACTTTAAATTTTTCATATTTTTATACTGTATACCAATGGCCCAGACTTAGCTGAATCGTAAAAAGGTGGAGGGCCTAGAACTTCCAAAATAGTTGAGCAACATAGATCAAATCCTTCAATCCATGATGAAGAAAATTAGAATAATTAGAATTTACATGTATGTCTCTTTATACCATAATAGAGGAGACATATCCTAATATGGATCCCAATTATATAAATCCTAAATCTGAGCATGAAACCATGCTAATTAGGATGTAACAAGTTCACAATTTTTAAGGCTTGTCTGGACTAAGCCCCAAAAATTAGGATGGCATATTTGAGAATGAGAGAAAATTGCCCATAAATCTACGCCATACAATAACACTACAGCTGAATGCCAAATATAGTATGGATAAAACAGCTTCCTTCATAGTTACATACCCAATAAGCCAGAGAAGTGGAGAAAATGATCCCCCCCCCCTTTTTTTAACATATCTTCAAAAGAAAGAGGAGAGAGCTCTGGAATCAATAAGCGGTACCAAAAAACAATATAAATAAATATCGATCAGGCACTCAGTAATTAATTCATGAATAATGAATGGTGCTTAATGCCACTTCACAAGCCAAGGCTATAGTGACGATTTTGGTAAATAATATTGTCTGCTACAAACTTTGAACTACAGACAGCGTATACAGGTATGACGAAATCAGTGATATAAAATATAACATACACATATTAAAACAAGATACATTGAACAATCTCTGCAGAGAAAACACACTTCAAAGATCATCCACAGGCGGCCTCTGTACAATAAAATCCAGTAGGAACACTCCCCAACTTGTACGATCTGATATCTACAACTATAAACACGTGAGAATATGCAATATCAGAACCGACAAAATAGAGACCAGGATCTAGAAATGGAGGTAGGTATGATTAACAGGCTCCAACATGGACCACCCCCGAAATATATAATAATTTCAAGGTCCACCAAAGCGATAGCCTAATAAAATATTGTGCGAGTGCATTAAAATCCAGCATGTAATCATCTAAAAACCACTAACTGGTTATGCAGTCACCTATGAACTCAAATAGCAGCAATTATGATGATTTAATAAGCGCTTGTATATCAGAAAATAAACACCGGTAACTAATGCAACAAAAACTGCATATATGCCTATGAGGGTGCCATTCAACACAACCCCAAAAGCATAGTATGTATGTATAAAGATATATATACTAGACAGAGTGTGAGTGTGTGGGGGGGGGGGGGGGGATTCAAAGTCATGTCGAAACCTCCTCACCCACATTATTTAATCATTGCTGGTCCAGACAACAAAAATATAGGAACCCCAAAGGCTACCTCACGTCTGTCTAATAGACTCCCTTATGCCACTATGGGCAGAGAATGACGTGAAGAACAAAACTTCCCATGAAGAAGATGGTCCTCTCGTGGAGGAAGCTTCTGGCGAATGTTCAATAGCAGGCAATTTAGAAAACTGATAGAAGGATATTGTGACGACAGCTATGTTATTAGTAGGAATCACACTGAGATTATTAAATCTTAATGTAATCTACTGAATCAAATGAATTGAAGGATATGCTAATCCTACCATCCATTCCCCTGAATACGGCTGAACGTCAACTGTATGCGCTCAAAAGTCTAACACTGGCGAGAAAAATGAAGGAAATTATTGTTCCTATGCATTGCAAACTTAACTATCCTGGAGCGATCCCACATGCATGTTCACTAATAATATAATCCAATGATGTAATGTAAACAATAAGACATCATTCTTGATATGTGATCTCCAAGAACTGAGGGTCCCAAGAACCCTGCATATAAAGTCTGTCTGACACAGGGTTGTAACCCAATTATGAACTCACGTCCGTCATAATTGAGAAAACCGAATCTGGCAGCTGTTAAACCATTGAATATCTGCCCAAACTTGACCTTATGTTTACTAAATCCGTTAAAACAATACAGGTCCTGAGCGAAAAACGTCTTCCCACTCCAATTAAGAATAACTCGAGGCAACATGTGTGTAAGCGATCCATTGAAATAACATTCGTAGCCGCTCCGCAGAATCCCATATGACGCATAAAATCTTTCGCTGTTAATGTGTCTGAAAGAAGACAAAAGCGAGCCTAACAACTGGCTAATTCGGTCAATGAAAAAACAAACGAGCCAGCTTGTTGAAAATGAATTGTAAGATACGTGTGTCCTATCATTCATCCCATGAGACATTATCTAGTTCATTCTTCAAGTGATCTCAAGAGTTATAATAGCCGCACTGTCGAACATTCGAATGTTCACTTTTTTGACTGAATGATTATCCTAAATAACCTTTAGAGCCATGATAAACACGTTATCCAGTTCCAGTTAATTATCGGTCGGACAGAGCTCTATAAGAGCCTCGAGCCAGTGGCTCAGGGGTGTCTGATCAGTAAACTCAAACAGACCTAAACCCACTATCCAAGTGGCTGTATAGTCAATCCCTAAAGTAATATACAGGAGGGATACCTATACCTCCGCTATGAGTCCTTATAGACGAGTCTAGGATAACCTCTCCTACTCTTTCTGCTGGTGTTGGTAGATTAGACCCCAACTCAAAGAGCCGAGTATTGATGCTCTCTTGTAGTTTAATCCTACATTAATGAAGGCTTACCGTCAAAGACTTAGTGTCTGGAAAACTAAAGCGACCTGTAGCAAGTTTTCCACCTAGTCAACTATTAAAGATGACGACGCAAGGCTTCGTCACATCAGAATAGCTCCCACTTAACAACTGTCAAGACAGAGATATATGTGATAAATAGGCCTGAAAAGAATTTTTTAAAAAGGTACAAACATCCACAAAATTCCTTTCCATATAGACGTTGCGTCACTGTACTTAAAAGTGAAGTACATAAGACCCTGAGTCTAAATTCGCTCTGAATAAGAAATTATCTTCTCAATTGTGTCCGAGCGAACAGCAAAATGAAGGTAAGGCTACAACTAAGACCTTAGTCTGCTCATTCAACACAGAGAAACTCTCAACACATCTTCCCCGGTCGCCTTTTAAATGTATGTGATCAAAAACGGTTAAAAATACAGATGGTGATGATAAGAAAGCGTATTACTTCTTCCCACAGGAAGTTACATATGGCACTGTCTACATAATCAAAGACCTGTGACACCCGTGTAGACTTAACCGGAAAAGAGATCTTATTATCCTGCTCTTTGTCTGGATGAAGTCAGCGTCTAACAATGCTAACGGTTTCTCACAATTACTCGCAGCATTGTGATTCACTGGAACAAGGATACGATAATGGATAGTATCCATATCATCCATGAGTTGTTCTGAAAGGAAGGTTATCCTCCTCCATATCCCTTTTATCATTCGTCTAAATCAGTTTTAGAATCACGGTCACTGGCATCTGAACAGGCAGATGACTGGACCGACCAAGCACCATCCGACAGCTCAAGTTTTGAGACTGACGTTGAGTGCTTCTGCATTAGCAGGAATACTGTGATGAGCTGCGCAATCTGTGACAGCAAGTCTGTTACGGAGGCCTGAGGAGCAGTGGTCATGTATTGCTTATCCACCGGCTTCTTCTGGGACAGTGTGCCCGAGATGGCTCTTAACTGCAGACAGATCACGGTTCCTGTACTTTTCAAGACTATTTGCACTACAAGTATGTAACATACTTTGCACTATTAGTGCAAAGTATGTTACATACTTGCAGTGCATGCAATAATCTAATGCATGCAGCTGTACCAGGTAAACTCACCCTGAGTGTATTACAAATCAAATTCTCGAATACACAAAACACTCACCAACATATGGCTACTCAATTAAATTTTACCTTCTCATTCGCACATCTGACGTGTTTCTATGAAAGTTTTTGCGAGCGAAGAGCAGCCTCTCCCATGTTCACTATGCTAAAATTTTTAAAACACAACAGACATCTTGCCGAATTCGTGTCACCGGCAACTGGAGACAACCAGAAAGAAAATTCAGAATTATGAAGCCACTATTCTTGAAATTTACACTTCCCCATTTCCGAATTAAGTAATTAATAATTTTCCAAGAAACAATTATGCCGAATGTAATTCTGATGTATATCCATAATCAATTTATGGTTTAAATATGCGTTTACTTATTCACCACAAAACAGACTATCAAGATTTCAAAGCATGTGTATACAATTGCTTTTGATTGAGAAACACGCTTCAATTGGCTAAAACAATAGAATGAGGAAAAAGCAACCAATCGTAACATCCGTTTCTGAAATTCACGCAGACAACTCGGATTACTCCGTTTATCGCCGTAAAACGTTGGTAATAGCAAGTTTGTTTTCCCAGTCAGACGTATTTTAGAAATGTCCCATTTTCAAGACTTTTCAAGGCCCAGACTTCAAATTCAAGACTTTTCAAGGCCTTGAATTTTTTTTTTCAAATTCCATACTTTTTAAGACTTTTCAAGGCCAGCGGGAACCCTGTAGATATCCGAAGTCACGTAGCCAAGGTGCGGTCGAGAGTGCTTAGTAGACGCTGAAGAAGCCGAATTGTAGTCGACCCTGTCTGATAATTAAACGGAGTGTTCTGGACAAAAGGCATGTACGTAAGCTCCGAATGACGCAAGTTTCTACCAACAGCATCTGGCCCCAGATGTTGTTAAAAGAGAGAGGGGTCTCCCTCTTGCTCGTGGTTCAGGGAGACCTAGCCGAGCGTACCTCAGAACTTGCCGGCTTCCTCCTTTCCATCGTCGCAGGGTGAGCATGATTGAATTTTATAGTGCTCGCTACACCCTTGTTTCTCTCCTCGACCGCTACGGACATGCCCGGCATCACACTACCCATATTCTAAGTAACGATCTGCCGATTGAGCTAGTTGGATACAAGGTCGTAAACCCTATATTGTAGGCCCTTGTCCTAAATCATTGAGCACTTTTGCCGCTAGCTCTGATTTACTATGTAAATGTGACACACCCGGTGTCACGGTCCTCATATTCATGATTCCCCGGTTTATAGCCCTGTGCAATATAAAGAGCACTTTAACCTTATGTAGAGGAAGCTGTAAGACTAGCCGACCCGGCTGCCTATTAGACGGGACGTCCCAGACAAGAGGCATGGACGTAAACTCCGACTGATGCAAGTTTCTACCAACAACATCTGGCCCCAAATGATCCTGTAAGAGAGAGAGAGACCTCTCTCTTGCTCACGGTCCTGGCAGACCTGTACGAGCGCACCTCAGAACTTGCCAGCTTCCTCCTTCCGTCATCGCTGGGTGAGAATGGTTGTATATTATAGTGCTCGCTCCACCCTTGTTCTCTCCTCAACCGCTATGGACATACCCGGCGACATAACACCCATATTCTGAGAGATAGAAGCGCCGGTTGAGCTAGCTGGCGACAAGGACGAAAATCACATGATCTGTGATCTGGGGCCTTGTCTTATATCAATGAGCACTTTGCCACTAGCTCTAATTATATATTGTAGTCCAGCTGCGTCACAGTTCTCAGAGGCCTGAGTAACCGCTTCACCGGTCGAGGTAGCTGGCGACAGGGAACTAAAACCATACGTAGTGGTTTTTAGCCCTGTCTAAATGCAACAACAGACTTTTTGTGCGGTTGTGTGTGCTTATCGGACGCAGAGGACGCCATAAGACTAGCCAACCCCGGCAGCCTATTAGAAGGAGCGTCCCGGACAGGAAGGCATGGACGTAAGCTCCAACTGACGCAAGTTCCTACCAACAACCTCTGACCCCAGATGTTCTTGTAAGAGAGAGTGGCCTCTCTCTTGCTCGTGGTCATGGAAGACCTCGACGAGCATACCTCAGAACTTGTCTGCTTCCTCCTTTCCGACGTCGTAGGGTGAGCATGTTTCGATATTATAGTGCTCGCAACACCCTTTTCCCTTTCCTCGACTGCTACGGACTTACCCGGCGTCATAACACCCATATTCTGAGTGATAGAGTGCCGGATGAGCTACCTGGCGACAAGGACGAAATCCACATGATCTGTGATCTGGGGCCTTGTCTATTTCATTGAGCACTTTTGCCACTAGCTCTAATTGTATATTGCGATGACGGAAACACTATATCTGACAGCGTCATGAAACCTCACCATGTTCTTGTTCCTCTGTAAATAGAACCTAAAAAACTAAAGTGACATTTTGGCGAGAGGACCAGCAGTGTCCCCTCGCCGCGGGAGGACCACTAGTGTCCACTTGTCTAACAAACCATGACACCCGTCACCAACATTGTCAAAATCTGACACATGGTGCAAGAATTAGTGGTAGAACATCGACTATTAGCAAGACAACGATCATGTAAATAGAGGAAAGGCTTCCTCATATTTGCCCTGCTAATTGATATTATTAACTAAAAGCTAAAATAGGTCGATTGTACCACCACCAAATCTACATAATGTAAGATAACATTAAAATATATAATGCGATGCATTAAATACACTCAAAAGAAAAAATTTTTCAAAAAATAACAAAATTTTCTTCTTACATAAGAGCCCAAGTTCCAAAAGGGACCGATGAGACCAAAAGAGCCTAAGTGTGGACAAAATTATAATAATATCCAAATGAAAGTGTCAATGACACTGTAGCTCAACTTGTCAAGACAAAGACATGTACATGTATAGTATGTGACACAGCAATGACAAACATCTAGGTAATGACCTGATAACAAAGGTACATATAAAGTATTGTAACGGTCTGTACATAAATACTGACCGTTGCCTGTAACAAATGTATAGGTAAAGTATTGTAAAGGTGGGTGACAGTCAGATGCTAAACTAGAAAAGAAATCTTTGAGTCCAAGAGTGGGTCTGACTGAACCCCAGAATATTTGTTCTCATAGCACAGTGATAACAAAGGCACCCCAAAACACACTCATTCCTGTCCCAGGGTGAAAACAAAGTTACCCAAGAAGTTTTGTGAAGATCAGTTCAAAAATACAAGCTGCATAGAACTTGTGACAAAAAACTGATTGGACCTAATTTCAGTACAAAATGGCCACTGGCAGCCATCTTGAATTTTGGACCGCACCCAGAGACACTCATTATCACTCAAGGTGATAACAAAGATACCCAAGATCGGTTCATAAATACAGCCTCTACACTGAGCCGTATTGACATGTGTGTGAAAGTAGTACTGAATAAATCAAAGTTCATCTAATTTGCATAATTTCTGCATGAAAAAAAACCCTTACAATATGTGATGTATTCCATGTTACTAAACATGCATACAAAAATTTATTCAAATCAGAACTTTCATACAGAAGTTCTGTACAAAAGACAGATTTCACTAATTTTGGTACAAAATGTCTGCTGGTGGCCATCTTGAATTTCGGATCACACCCAAAAACACTCGCTCTCATCCCACGGTGATAACAAAGGTACCCAATAAGTTTCGTAAAGATTGGTTCATAAATATGGCCTCTAGTCTGAGCCGTAATGAAGTTGTGTACAAAAAACTGATTAGACCTAATTTAGGTACAAAATGGCCACTGGCAGCCATCTTGAATTTTAGACCGCACCCAGAAACACTCGTTCTCTTCCCAAGGTGATAACAAAGGTACCCAAGACATTTTGTGAAGATCAGTTCATAAATACATACTCTAGCCCAAGCCGTATTGACATGTGTACTTACTGTGTGTAAGTCGCACTGAAAAAATCAAAGTTCATCTAATTTGCATAATTTCTGCACGAGAAAAAAACCTGTATTATATGTGATGTATCCCATGGTACTAAACATTCACACAAAAAATTATTCAAATCAGCGCTCTCATATGGAAGTTCAGTACAAAAATCTGATTGCACCTAATTTTATACAAAATGGCTGCCATCGGCAATCTTGAATTTCGGACCGGACCCAAAAACACTCGTTCTCGTCCCACGGTGATACCAAAGGTACCCAAGAAGTTTCATAAAGATTGGTTCAAAAATCCAGCCTCTAGCCCGAGCCGTATTGGCATTTGCACTTACAGTGCTGAAAGTAACACAAAAAAACATCAAAATTAGTCTAATTTGCACAATTTACACACGAGAGAAAAAAACGTATTATATGTGATGTATCCCATGGTACTAAACATTCATACAAAAAATTATTTAAATCAGAGCTTTCATATGGAAGTTCTGTACAAAAAACAGATTTCTGCATCGTCAGTACAAAATGGCGGCTGGCAGCCAGCTTGAAATTCGGACCGCACCCAAAAACACTTGTTCTCGTCCCATGGTCATAACAAAGGTACCCAAGAAGTTTCGTAAAGATGGATTCATAAATACAGCCTCTAGCCCGAGCCGTATCCAATTGCTGACGTACAGACAGACGGACAACGGACAACGGGCCATGACAAAAGCTCAAGTTTGGCTTCGCCAAAGTTGAGCTAAAAATTAATAGGAAACTACCTATACAAATAGAGTAATGTCAATGTAAACAACTTCAAAATGAAAACCAGAAACAAGACGGCCAAAAGTCAGTAACAGAAATAAAACTATCCAATGTAAAGCAAGATCTTCAACAGAAGAAAAAACGATACATCAGATGTATGATGCATGACCAAAATGCCTAAACACCCCACGGGTGAGGCATATCTATGGGGATGTACAGAAAAATCTTCTGTATAATAGGTTAAACTCTCAAGAAATTTTATAAAAAAAATTTCAATAAAACAAGCCAAAAAGCTTGGAAGTTTAACTGGGGGGGATCAAGGGAGGTTAGGGAAGGAATACTTAACAAACAGTGGAAAAGTCATTATCAATTAATGACGACGTCAGGCCCATGTCCCAAAACTGGGGAACATGAACTAATTTTTATAAATAAATAATAAATTACAGCCCTGAACATTTCAAACCACCGTTTCTTCCTTCCTTCATCCAGTTGTGTCCTTGGATCCACCAAATTAACCATTGATTTGTGTCTGGCATCATTGAAACTGAGATTTAAAAGCACAGAAGTCAGTTTGATGTTATCTGACTGAAGGGCCAAACAAAGAATGAAGTTGGCGCCAGTTTCGTTTCTTCCTGGCGTCTGTGCATGCTCGGAGAGTAAATGTATAGAGGGCCAGATAGGACTTCTATTTTTCAGTTTTGCATGCAAATTTGGGGGATTGGGGGGCAAAATTTGTGTTTGGCCCTAGATAATTTGAGTTAGCACCAGCTAAGTCTGGGCCTTTGGTATACAGTATAAAAATATGAGCGCCACCATTAGTCGTTTTTAACTGCCTTGCAGTGTCTTCCAATATTACTACAAAATTGGGACTCTCAAGAGCTTTTTGTTTTTTGATTGATGTATGTAACTGAAATCTGTAGAGTATAATTAAAGACAGTCTACATCCAGTGGCGTTGCAGTTATTCCTAGGCAAGTCTTATCTCTTATTGGGGTTTAATGATACTTTTGACAATGAGGGTCACCTCTTGTTGGACAGTTTTACAGCTGGAGGAAGCTGGAGTATCTGGAAAGTACCACTGAACAGAAGCAAGCAACTGTCAGACTTCCCAGCATACTAACTCCACACATGCGGGGTTTTTATTGGTTGAAGACAAGTGCCCCATCAACATGAAGTACGCCTTATTACACAGTATCATCTCGCCTCCTCCCCCTAGGTGGGAAATCAGGATTAAGTGCCTTGACAATGGACACAACACAGTTACCCCTGGTGGGGATCAAACCATGGACCTTTTGGTTTGAAGTCCAATGACATAACCCCTGAGGCACATCACTCTCCTACATGTAGGCAAGTCCTGGCTGACTATTTATGCAAGACACTTAGAATGTAAGGTGCAAGTTTCCCCAGAGCCAGAATATAGGGGCTCCTGTTTTGTTTTAGTAAAAAGTGATCAAAGTCAGAATTAGGCCCTTGAGGGGTTAATATTAAAGTCTAGTGGCACATAGAACATATTGAAACTCCGGGGATGATTTATAGCTATTACTAGCGATTCAAATTGTAATTGCATGCAAAGTTTACGCAAATGTTTTTTCAGAGATTTTGAGTTTGCTTTCTTATACATGTACATGCATATATAGGTAAGCATAAGGGAATAGTATAAAGGAACAATTACAGAAGAGTCCTTCAGGTATTTTAAGCCTTAACCCTTTACCCAATGAATCGGCCACATCTGCCTGTGTAATATGCAAATTCAGCTGCTAAAAAAATACTATTTTTCAAAAAAGTTCAACAAAACCATATCATGTGACCTCTCGTTGGAACGAGATCATTCCAATGAGGCGTCACATGATATGGTTTGGTTAAACTTTTTTGAAAAATTTTAAATGAAAGTGTCAATGACACTGTAGCTCAACTTGTCAAGACATGTACATGTATAGTATGTGACACAGCAATGACAAACATCTAGGTAATGACCTGATAACAAAGGTACATATAAAGTATTGTAATGGTCTGTACATAAATACTGGCCGTAGCCTGTAACAAATGTATAGGTAAAGTATTGTAAAGGTGGGTGACAGTCAGATGCTAAACTAGAAAAGAAATCTTTGAGTCCCAGAGTGGGTCTGACTGAACCCCAAAATATTTGTTCTTATAGCACAGTGATAACAAAGGCACCCCAAAACACACTCATTCCTGTCCCAAGGTGAAAACAAAGGTACCCAAGAAGTTTCGTGAAGATCAGTTCATAAATACGAGCTGTATAGAAGTTGTGACAAAAAACTGATTGGACCTAATTTCGGTACAAAATGGCCACTGGCAGCCATCTTGAATTTTGGACCGCACTCAGAAACACTCGTTCTTGTCCCAAGGTGATAACAAAGGTACCCAAGAAGTTTCGTGAAGATCGGTTGATAAATACAGCCTCTAGCCCGAGCCGTATTGACATGTGCACTTACAGTGTATAAGTAGCACTAAATAAATCAAAATTCATCTAATTTGCATAATTTCTGCACAAGAAAAAAACCTGTACTATATGTGATGTATTCCATGTTACTAAACATTCATACAAAAATTTATTCAAATCAGAACTTTCATGCAGAAGTTCTGTACAAAAGACTGATTGCACTAATTTTGGTACAAAATGGCTGCTGGTGGCCATCTTGAATTTCGGACCACACCCAAAAACACTCGTTCTCATCCCACGGTGATAACAAAGGTACCCAAGAAGTTTCGTAAAGATCGGTTCATAAATATGGCCTTTAGCCTGAGCCGTACAGAAGTTGCGTACAAAAAACTGATTAGACCTAATTTCGGTACAAAATGGCCACTGGCAGCCATCTTGAATTTTGGACCACACTCAGAAACACTCGTTCTTGTCCCAAGGTGATAACAGAGGTTCCCAAGAAGTTTTGTGAAGATCGGTTGATAAATACAGCCTCTAGTCCGAGTCGTATTGACATGTGTACTTACTGTGTGTAAGTATCACTGAAAAAATCAAAGTTCATCTACTTTGCATAATTTCTGCACGAGAAAAAAACCCGTATTATATGTGATGTATCCCATGATACTAAACATTCACACAGAAAATTATTCAAATCAGAGCTTTCATATGGAAGTTCTGTGTAAAAATCTGATTACACCTAATTTTGTACAAAATGGCTGCCATCGGCCATCCTGAATTTCAGACCGCACCCAAAAACACTCGTTCTCGTCCCACGGTGATACCAAAGGTACCCAAGAAGTTTCGTAAAGATCGGTTCATAAATACAGCCTCTAGCCCGAGCCGTATTGGCATTTGCACTTACAGTGCTGAAAGTAACACTAAATACATCAAAGTTAGTCTAATTTGCATAATTTACGTACGAGAAAAAAACCTGTATTATATGTGATGTATCCCATGGTACTAAACATTCATACAAAAATTATTCAAATCAGCGCTTTCATATGGAAGTTCTGCGCAAAAAAATCTGATTGCACCTAAGTTTGTACAAAATGGCCGCCAGCGGCCAACTTGAATTTCGGATCGGACCCAAAAGCACTCGTTCTCGTCCCACAGTCATAACAAAGGTACCCAAGAAGTTTCGTAAAGATCGGTTCATAAATACGAGCCGTACTGAATTGTTGATGGACAGATGGACAGACGGCCAGACGGACGACTGGCCATGACATAACCTCAAATTTGGCTTCAAATTTGGCTGGTGCAGATTACTGTTGGTTTAAATTTGGGTCTTCCTTTTTTTACCACCCTGCCTACCCTCGCAGACCATGGGGTCTTTCTTTATTACTTTTCATTCCAAACTGTTCAAGTGGTTTTTCTCTCGTGTCACCATTATTACGAAAACGACAAAACATCGTTTACCTAGACTTTGTCAGAAACAAGTTGAGGTGAAAAGCCACAACCATGTGTACTGCATTACACAAAGCATGCATAGTCAGTCACATTGAACATTCCGCCAATCGCATGTCTGCTATTTAAAACCAGGACATTTTTGGGGGAAACACTTACACTTCAAATGATTGGCTGTTTGCACACGGTGACGTCATGATAGGAGCCTGCCTTCAAAATAGTGTACTCGCAAGTGTTTGACGCAAGACCGATGCACAAAACATTATTTTTTTCAAATAAACAAAAGCAAGTCATTTGTGCTTCTCCCAAGATAAATACAATGATACTTAACCAGCCTATCACCACAATCACTTAGAGTGTCAATTTATTTCATGTGCTGAGGTGCTCTAATTTTAACACTTCCCATGATAAAGTGAGTCGTGAGAATCTGAGAACACCTGATGATAATATCATCAAGACACCTCCAAATCCGTTTCATTTTGAAGTTGTGAAATTACATCCAAAATGTCCGCTGCTGTCACGAATAAATCGTCTGCTGATAAACTTTCATCTTGAGTGTAATTTTGAAATTCAGACTCAACAGAATATCAAAGCAGTATATTTCAGTGTCAACTATTGGAAGAATTTGGTCCTAAAATTAACTCAAGAACAAATTCAAGGTTAAAAAATAGAAGAAAAAAAATATATATCCCGACCTACCAACCCTATTTTTCTCTGCTATGTAACCGAAACCAAACCTTTAATTTTTTGGGGCCTCAAGAACATAATTTTAACCATTCAAAAAACCAAGAGTATTCTAGCCCAAAAGCCACCAGAATACTTCATTTAATAGCACATTTTAAAAAAACCTTGAAGCACTTCACAATGAGTATCCAGATCCCTTTGGGATCTGGATCCTGAGCTACAAAAAAGTTGTGAATCAATTTTCTGTGAACAAATTGAGGCCTGAAAAATAAAGGTGAAGAGCAAGGTACTGCCAGGAATGGAGTGAGATTACTATCACTCTTCTAAACATTTCACTGGAGGAGCAATAAATAACTTACCTTCATTATATGTATGCAAATTATGTCTGCATTTCAGTCACCTGTTGTCTAGCACCACTAGGCAACAAAGCATTTTCTCGCATATCTAAAATCTTTCATTGTTTGCTTGGAACATAGATTATGCCACCTCATCGGAATTTGTCCCATGAGCTCATTCTAAAGAATGGTCATAAGCTATGTTTTGAGAGCAATAATAAAAAAAAATCTGGAGGTGTTACTATCCCAGATGGGCCTGTCCATGCCCCCTGTCACCATGAATATTCTGAGATGAAAAGGGCCACAACTCAGGTTAAAAAAAGTCTGATCACAACTATAATCACAGGTGCACAGGTTCCCATGGCAGTGAACATGCAGACCAAGTTTCAAAGGAACTGACCCACAGACATCCAAGACAATCTCTGGAAAGAATTCAGGAATTCTGAGATGAAAAGGGGCATAACTCTGGCACAAAAAAGTCCTATTGAAACTACAATCACAGCTGCACAGGTTCCTATGGTAGTGAACATCCATACCAAGTTTCAAAGGAATCATCCCATAAACATCCGAGAAAATTTCCGGACAAAATTCTAGACAATTCAGGCATTCTAAGATGAAAGGGGCATAACTCTGGCAACAAAAGTCTGAGCAAAACTATAATCACAGGTGCATAGGATCCTGTGGTAGTGAACATCCATTTCAAGTTTCAAAGGAATTGACCCATAAATGTCTGAGAAAATCTTCAGACACAATTCAGACTATCTAAGATAAAAAAGGGGCATAACTCTGGCAAATGTCCAATGAAAACTATAATAGCAGTTGCAAAGGTTTCCATGGTACTAAACATCCATGCCAAGTTTCAAAGGCATCAACCTATAAACATCTGAAAAAATCTCGACAAAATTCTAGGCCTGCTTTTTCAAGTCAAAAGGGGCATAATTCTGGCAAAAATAAATCAACTGAAACTATATTCACGGGTGCACAGGTTCTCATGGTTGTGAACATTCATACCAAGTTTTGAGCAGATTGTTTCATGAATGTCTGAGAAAATCTCCAGAGAAAATTATGTCTGTGGACAGACAGAGAGATGGATGGGCGGACAAGGTGATTCCAGTATACCACCCCCCACCCACACACATATAACCACCCCCCACACAACTCATTGCAAGGGGTATAAGTGTGCAGTAATATTTGATATTTGTGTACAGTGCTGGCCAGTTTGGGGAGTAAAGTTAGGTGAAAATCTCCTGAATTTTTTACTCATGCAAAATCAAAATGAGGAGAGATATTATTCAATTCACTCGCCTGCATTCTCTTCCTGGCAGTCACTGAAGAACCATAACAGAATACTGTAAAGTATGATGTTAATGAGGCAAATATACTCTCAAGGCAACAATATGGTGGATCTGTATTTGCCATTGTGCCCAAATTAGATTAATTTAAAGGTCTGGCTACAGTACAGTCACCACAGACTGGTCGTAATCCACACATAGGGAGTGATGTCCATGCATGCGATTACATGGTAATAAAAATCATCATCTTCTGTTTTTTGGGTCATTTTTTTTATTTTATTTATTATTTTTGTAATTATTTCTTTTCCATCAAATGTTCATGTTTTTGTTTTTTTATGTTTTAGTCCACATAATATACAGTTGCACTCAAGGGACAAATTTATCAATTTTATTAACTTGGATAGAGAGTGGTGGCTCAGTGGGTACAGCATTAAACTTCAAACTGAGAGATCCACAGTTCGATCCCCACCAGGGGTAACTGTGCTGTGTCTTTGGGCAAGGCAATTATTCCTGACTGCCCATGTGGGGGGCATGGTGGTGCAGTGTACTAAGGCATAATGCCACATCGATGATGTGCCAATCTTCAACCAATGCTAACCCTGCTGTGTGGAGTTAGTATGTTGGGGAGTCTGACAGTTGTTTACTGTTGCTCAATGGTTCTCTCTGGGTACTCAGGCTTCCTCCACCTGTAAAACTGTCCAACATGAGCTTACTCTGGCTGTTGAAAGTGTCGTTAAAGTTCAATAAATAAATTAACTTTGGTAAAATATCAGACAAGCATTGAAGGCCACACAAAGAGGATTTTCTGTTTCTCAGGCCAGGTTTTGTCAAATTGCATGCAGGCAGGCAGAGCATGTGGCAGCCGTTGGGGGGGGGGGGGGGGGAGGGAGACATTGGCCTTATTCCTATAATTAGTGTATGGAATCTAATACATTATTGCATCCATGGAAATATTGCCCACCTGTGGAAAGTGACCAGTCCATGGTGGCTGTACTGTACATACCTGATTGCTGTGGTCACCCTGGTGATACATATTTCAATAACACTCTGGTCATTAACACTTGACTCATATTCATCAGAGTTAGTTATGTTACATATAATCTGAAGAACTTCATTCAGATCTTTTTCAATCTCTTTGTCGTCTAAGTTGAACAGTTCACCAGCTTTTGACAAGTCCTTCTCTGATAACACCTGAGCAAATAACGCATGCATTTCAAACAGCACTGAAATAAACAGAAAAAGAGTTTTAGTTTGAAATTTAACAGGTCGCAAGTAAATTTTGGTAGTCCAATACCTCAGCCAATGACCTTTCACACCTACTAGGGCTGTCACGATATTTTTAATTAGGAGTCGATTAATCATCGCAAATAATTGATAATAATCAATTAATCGGACCTAGTAGATACCTGTCTCCTTCTCTTTGAAGTCGTTAAAAATTAAGTTCAAGTCTGCTGACCTACCTCAAGTAAACAACGAAGATTATCCTCTTTTAGGTACATTCAAAGCTTTGATGTTCTGAACTTTTGAACCTTCAGTGTAAAAATTAAGACTGGTCGTCAGCTGCAAACACATTACACATACATGTACAGTTAAAACTAGAAGTCCTGTCACCAGTAGTGCGCTTATCTAGGCTTAATTGCGCGCTGGAATTGCGCGCAATTGCCATATCGAATGACATCCAAATCACGCATGTTCTCCTGGTTACTCATAGCAAACACATGCAATGTTTCTGCCAATGGACCTCCAGGTTACCCGGAGGTCCATTGGCTGAAACATTGCTTGTGCACAAGCCATATGTACAGTATTTGGTAGCTTTACTTGGGCCATAACGCGTACATTAACGCGCATATCAACGTGCTATTTGTGCGCATTTCGTGACAGGACTTTTAGTTTTAACTGTACCTTGTACTTTAACCATTCCTAGATACCATTTTTGTTTCTTTTCCTTGATGTGCTCTTTCCTCAATTTTATTTAGGAAATTTCCACGCACTGGTGTCATGATCAAATCAAGAATGAAAAAATATGTGAATGGAGGTGGGTTCCCAATATTGCCTTTTATCTTAAACATATTTATCTTACAATCAACATGTATTTTGTCTGTATTAACTCTGCAACTGCCGTGTATCCAGCCCCCTGATACAGATGTTTATATCAGGTGGTCGGATACAAGCACGTTCCTTTCGCGGGAGTTCCATTTTTTTTCTTTTTGTTCATCCTTATAAATAAATAGTTTGTTATAAATTCGTCTACATTATTGACTTATCCCAAATATATTGTAAGATAAAATGATTATTACTATTATGTGGATGTACAAAATATGTATCCGAGTCTCGCTTTTAAGCTTTTGGTTGGTCCCACAATACCAGAGCGAGTCATATGTTAGCCAGAGGGAACATTCCACATGTATATTAATCAGTGGAAGTTACGAAATAAAACATAAACGGTTGATTGAATTAGAAATTGTTTATCTTTTGTCATCAGTCGCGAGTCCCATGGATGAAAATTTTATCTCCTTCACTCCTCGTAAAAGAGCTGTTCTTCTGAATTTTGCTCATCGAACTCTGTGAAACAAGGTTGAATTGGTTTGTTTATTTGTTTGTTGGGGATTAACAATGCTTTCAACAGCCAGAATCACTCCAGGTTCTAAGGGTCACTCGTCGTGATCTGTCCTTAAAACCCGGCGCTCAACTCGGATACATATTTTGTACATCCACGTCATGGTAATAATCTCTATTTATGAAAAATGTATTTCCACCGATACAAGCAAAAATGTCTAAACAAAATACAAATCTATATTCAGGGTAGCTACAGTTAAAACTAGAAGTCCTGTCACGAATAGTGTGCTTATCTAGGCTTAATTGCGCGTTGGAATTGCGCGCAATTGCCATATCGAGTGGCATCCAAAGCATGGCAGGTTCTCCTGGTTACTCATAGCAAACACATGCAATGTTTCTGCCAATGGACCTCCGGGTTACCCGGAGGTCCATTGGCTGAAACATTTCTTGTGCACAGGCCATATGTACAGAATTTGATAGCCTTACTTGGGCTATAACGCGTACGTTAATGCGCATATCAACATGCTATTTGTGCGCATTTCATGACAGAACTTCTAGTTTTAACTGTACCACATGTGTGAACATGTGATTCAGAAAGAGAATGGTTTTACTTGTATTCAACTGGTATCAAGTTATTACACATGTCAAGGCTACTGTTTTTGACAAAAGTAATTAAATGATAAATAAATCACCAGCTCAATAACATAAATTAAACTTGATTATTTTTTGCCATGATGATATTTTTATATACATGTAGACCTACCATGAGTTAAACATGAAAATAAAAACAAGTGCACCGCCAGTCGGTGGATAAATATACTGCTGCGGTGGCCATATTGGATATGCCAGACTGCTGGTTATCGAAAGGAAACATCCTCTCGTCATGCTTAATCAACCATAAAAAAGCAGTATCTGTTGGATGTATAGTTTTCAAGTTATCTCATGGACAAACAAAAGTTAATGGACGGAAGGACAGATATTGCAAAACCATAATACGGCCCGCTCATATGAGCGGCCATATAATAAAACAACAGAAACATAGAGATGAAACGCTAATATAAACTTCAGCAGTTATAGATCGTATAAGCAGAATGATAAATGCGATTACTCATGCACAGCCCGAGACTGCAATACCATGATGTCATGATCTTTATTCATAAAAAATCAATTCATAGATAAGAATGATTGTGAAAGAGATGTTTTTAACTTCTGTACCCAATCCCTTCATTATGCAAATAAATCCAGAACAGGAGGAATATTGCAGGATAAATTGGTTATTACCACCATGGGGGTTTCCGAGATGGTGCCTTGAAGTCTTGATCTCACCTCTAGGTCATATAAATGCATCAACTCGTCCTACAGTACGTGGAGAGTGTATTACCACTAAATTACCTGAAGAGTGGATATTCCACCCAAGCAATAATTGCAAATTTGTTGCAAAGCATAACCAGCACAAGCAAAGTTTCATCCAATGGACCTCCGGGTTAAACCTGGAGGTCCATTGGCTGAAACATTGCTTGTGTTTTTTGTCGATGTGTACAAAATTTGAAAGTTATGGCTTGGGTGATAACTCCACTCCACAGGTGATTTAGTTGCAATCCACTCTCCACGTACTGTACATGTAACAGACTCATTGATATAGCACCTGGAAACAAGGTTTTGACTTCAAATTACCATCTCAGAAACCCACATGGTGGTAATAATCTATATGGAACGTCAAGGCATTTACCATACCCTGAATACAAATTTGACCTGTTATTTGCATATAATTTATAGAGTAAGCTCCTGTTAACCCTTTGAGCCTTTAATTATTCTAATTCTCAAATGTCCCTGGGAATTCAGTTTCTTCAACGTTTTCCAAATGCGACGCCAAACGTCGGAAAGTACAAATAACGGTTGTCACTGAGCACTATTCGGGAGAAAATAGGAATTGAGGTTAAAACTTTAAAAAATCGAAAAATAATAACAAAACAAATTACCACAATGTATCAATGCGCTGTTTGATTTCGTACGTCATACAGTTAAAACTAGAAGTCCTGTCACGAATAGTGCGCTTATCTAGGCTTAATTGCGCGATGAAATTTCGCGCAATTGCCATATCGAATGGCATCCAAACCACTGCAGGCTCTCCTGGTTACTCCTAGCAAACACATGCAATGTTTCTGCCAATGGACCTCCGGGTTACCTGGAGGTCCATTGGCTGAAACATTGCTTGTGCACAGGCCATATGTACAGAATTTGATAGCTTTACTTGGGCTATAACGCACACATTAACGCGCATATCAACGTGCTATTTGTGCGCATTTCATGACAGGACTTCTAGTTTTAACTGTAAGACATACAAAATTATAAAAGGGTTAACTGAGTAAGAACTTGTGTAATATATTGAGAAATTAATCCAATATCCACAAAATTTCTATGTGACCTCAGAATACAGTAAGATGACCAAACCCCTTTCACTGAATGCTCTATTAATTGAAAAAGTTTCATTTTCATTCAATTTACCTTTACATAATGACTCAGATGCAACCACTGACATGATTTACAAAATCATTTCATATGACACCTCATTGGCATGAGTTTAATGAGCTCATTCCAATGAGGGGGGTCATATATGTATATAGTTTTGTTGAAATTAGGTGGAAAAAAAAGATGAACAAATTTTGATAATGTGTATTTTGGCTAACGAGTTAACAGGCTTCCACTGTATTTGTTGATGGCAATATTTGAATATTAAATTAAAATTCTAAAATGTGTCCCCTCTCCACTTTCTGCTGAATGATAAGCCTGCAGTTTGGTATTCTTGCTTAAACAATAAAGAAGTTTTGAAAATTATTGTTGCATGATGCCAGAAGATTCAACATATACTGGTCCCGAATTGTGTGCTAAAGCTACTATTTTTCAGCACTACTCGCAAGTATTGTCAAAAGAACTGTTAAAATATTATTTCAGTTAATTCATGTCATGGTGTAACAAACTACATGTACAATTACAGTTAAAACTAGAAGTCCTGTCACGAATAGTGCGCTTATCTAGGCTTAATTGTGCGTTGGAATTGCGCGCAATTGCCATATCGAATGGCATCCAAAGCACTGCAGGTTCTCCTGGTTACTCATAGCAAACACATGCAATGTTTCTGCCAATGGACCTCCGAGTTACCCGGAGGTCCATTGGCTGAAACATTGCTTGTGCACAGGCCATACGTACAGAATTTGATAGCTTTACTTGGGCTATAACGCGTACATTAAAGCGCATATCAACGTGCTATTTGTGTGCATTTCATGACAGGACTTCTAGTTTTAACTGTAATAAGAAACTTCATGAACAATGAAGATTTTGCCATATGCACAGTAAGAGAATCTATAATAGAATTTTTGTCGACAGCTTTATTTATTGTCATCATATGTAATTGGGAGTACACTGTCTCAATCCTGAGAGCAACAGACCTCAAACCAAATTTTAAGGATCACTGCTCAATCTTGTCCTTGGGCATGACAATTAACCCTTCATCCATCCTAATGCCCCCAACCCATCCAGTGTTATTCCCAAAATTACCATTCAACTTTGATAATTTTGTCCATTTTTTGTCTCAAAAAAATAGCTTATGACCCTTCATTGGAATGCGCTCATTGAGCACATTCCAATGAGGGGTCATGAGCTATGGTTTTAATGGAAAAAATGAAAAAAATTAGTTATTCACGAATTTTGTTCGCAGGTGTCAGACACAGAATTCTTAAAATTGCAGGAAGGCTAAAAATCGCTCCTCTCGCATGGCATAGGGGGACGATTAGCTCTCAAGCTTACAAAAGCAAAAAGTGTCAGAATGAAGTTTTACTACAGTAGAACCTGTCTTGAGAGACAGCCCTTTGGGCCACACAAAAGTGGTCTCTTAAGACAGGTGGTCTCTCATAACAGGTTTCAGGTTTTCTCAAGTCAGTGAATAACCAACCACAAAATTCAGAAATGGAGAAGAATGGATTTTGTAATTACTTTGTAGTTGTTCTTTTTTTATGAAGTTTTTGTAACAAATTGAAATGGACTGGTATAAAAATTATAAAAATAAATTAGTGTTGAAAATCTTCATTGAAGATTTTCAACACAAATTTATTTTTATAATCTTATCTGTCACATTTCATGTATGTATGAAATTGTTTATTCAGCAATAATCCTAATCTTTTCACAGGGGTCTTATAAAAACATCTCAATCTTTAATGAGTTATGTAACTGAATAGCAATTGAAACCCAATAAAGAGCTTATAATACTTTCAATTATGTTAGTATAACCACAATGGATTTTCCAATTCCAGAACAGGTAAAAAGTTTTTGTCATGGTTTCAGACTTCAAAGGGACGGTCTCTCAAGACAGGTCCATTATGGCATAAAAATACAAGTTGGTACAAGGTCACAGAAGGTCCAAAATCACGCGCTTAGAGTTACCCTCCGTGCCCCATGGGACACACCCATCAAAACACTCCACGACAGGGCCGATATCCCCACCATTAAAGACTGCCTAGCCACCCTGGCCACGAAAAATCATGAGCGGTTAGCCGACAGCGAACTAATCTCCGAACTTGGAGCAATTTGCGAAAGCCGACAAAAGCCCAAAAATTGCAATCAAAACTAAGACCGCTCGAATAAAACTAGGGAACGACAAGGTGAACTTACAGGCAGAAAAACAGCTTAACTGTGGCCTTCTACCAGAAAGGGCTGCCTTCACAGACTCAAGTAAAATTACATCAGGATTAAACATTGTTAAGAACTAAATAAATAGGGAATGAGAAGGTGAACAAACAGGCAGAAAAACAGCTTAACTGTGGCCTTCTACCAGAAAGGGCTGCCTTCACCAACTCAACTAAAAATTACATCAGGATTAAATACTGTTATAAAAACTAAATAATAAATAGGGAACGAGAAGGTGAATAAACAGGCAGAAAAACAGCTTAACTGTGGCCTTCTACCAGAAAGGGCTGCCTTCACCGACTCAGCTTAAAATTAAACCTTAAGATGGAACAAGATGTGCTACTTTTATCTTTACAGTTTACATACTTTAATGAAAACTAATTCTACCTTCTTCTTTTAAGCAGGTACACAGAAGATGCTTTTTGACCAGCACCCCAATAACCGCTACAGACAGTCTAACCGTTATGGAAACAGTCACCCCCACGGTTCCGGAACATCCTCCGCTCCATCCCTAAAAGTGGTTGACTCTCACACTGGTCCTCACCCGAGGGTTCAACCGACATCAGCCAAGAGACCATCACGATGTGACTGGCGACACCGGCCGAGTACCTGAAGCAGTTCCTCCTTCAACATGCCTAGACATGTGAGAACGAATCACCTACAGTCAATGAGGGTCGAAAGGGGCTTGTCCCCCATACTGTCCCTGCGTGCCTTCGGCACGCGAAATCATTCCTTTCGAGGTCACAGTGGTCTCTCAAGACAGGTGGTCTCTCAAGACAGGTGGTCTCCCATAGCAGGTCCATTATAGAGTAAAACCAATCGGTGCCTGGCAGATGTGGTCTCTCAAGACAGGTGGTCTCTCAAGACAGTGGTCTCTCAAGACAGGTTTTACTGCATTATTTATTTTTTTAAATTTTTATTGTATTGGTGTTTAAGGTCACATACTTAAGCACAATGGCTAATCGTGACCATGACTGTTTTATGGGTGGAGGAAGCCAGAGTACCCAGAGGGAACCCTGATCAACCGTAGCTCCTCAACATTCTAACTCTTTTCAAGCTCCGTTCAAGCAGGGTTACAGCAGTTGAAGACATGTGGACCATTGATGTACAGTACGCCTTATTGCACAGTGTCATAGTGCCCCCATGTAGTCAACTGACATAAAGTGCCTTGCCCAAGGACACAACGCGGGGCATCCTGGATGAGGATCAAACTCAGGACCTCTAGCATAGAAGTCCAACAGTCTTCCTTTACTAGGAAGCGCCCCCTTTACTATCTTTGAATTCTGCCTAGTGGGCATTGTACATTTTATTTGGTACTGCTAAGTCACTGTGAGACAGCTACACTGCCCATCCCACACCTCTGGGCTTTGGCAAGGCCCAGAGGTGCAGTATGGCCGTATTACAGAGACTACTAGCATAGCAGAGATCTGAAAAGATGTGTGTTTTATGAATAGGCTGTTATGGTAAGCATTATTTTCTGAGGCCAGGAGAGCTAATTTTGGAAGGCAAGCAGTAGGTGAGCGAATAAATCACTCTCCTGAAAATGCCAGGTCTGAGGTGTCGTCTGCTTTTCATGTTAGGGTAAAGGGTTAACTGGAGGAACGCTAAATTATTTTTCAATTGCCATTTGTAATGCAAATATTTTTTTCAAAGATATTATGCTATCATGAAGAGGAGCCTAGATTTTGCTATGCTCTGTTCATAAATAACTGTTTTGTTGCAATTAATTGGAGAGTGACAGTTGACACTCTCCAATAAACTGTAACAAAACAATTTTATACTAGTATTTTTTTCTAATGCTGGGCCAACAACAAATCAGTACAAATAGCGTGAAGCCACTAAAGAGCCTTTCAGCACTTTTCAATAATGCCATAATAGTGGCTTCTCCGTGTAGCACTTAACCAGTCAATATTGACCGCCTACATGAGGGCACTGTGTACTAAGGCGTAGGGCTGGGCAATATGGAAATCTGAATACTGGTAACGATATCAGAAAAAATTTTGCGATATACCGGTATAGTAAGGTGTACTGCACCGTACGATGGTGCATTTCAATTCAATCTCTGCTAATACAGGTTGGGCCGCTTGGGCGAGGTTAATATGTGTAAGTTGTAGAGTGGGACAGTTATTTGCCACTGCTTGGTGGTTCTCTTTGGGTATTCCTGCTTCCTCCACCTGTAAAACTGCCTGACTTGGTATGATCCTGGCTGCTGAAAATTTAATAAAACCCTAATAAATAAAAATATTATTTTGCTCTTTCTTTCTGACATTATTTTATACTGAAATAAACGATTCTACAGGCCTGTCCTTTTGAAAATCACAGGAGGGCATTTGCTGGCTCTCCCGTGATCTATATTCAGGTGGGCACAAGCCATCCAGGTGGGCTGGAACATACCAAAATCATTAGAATCAGGCTTTTGAGGAGGGCAGTTACTTGCTCTCCTCAGCAAAATATGAGACAGGCTATAAGGATCTGGAGGCATCACCCTCCTCAGAATGACAGGCCTGATTTTACTTTTTTTACTACATGTACATGCAGTAAAGAATAGAATTATAATTTACACTGACAGAAATGGCAAGTAAAATACAGTTGAGCCCACTTAATTGGATATATCTTAAATGAATAACCCTGTTAACTGAATATAATTTCCCAACACAAAACCATTTACCATACCTCCAGTACAAATTTGACCTGTTAATTGAATATATGTTATTAAGTATATTGCTGTTAATTGAATAACAAATCTTATAACCTGTTGAGAAATTAACTTGACTCGCCCAAGTTTTCCTTTGTGTATAAACCTATTTGGCCTGAGTACATCCAATACAGTTATTTAATTTATTTTATCTTGTTTGACAGAGCACATGGAGCTCTGGCAAACTAGATATAATAGAATAAATACTAAGTTTATCTCAAGAATGCAGGAAAGTGATACAATTCTTGTCAATTGAATACTCCTGTTAACTGAATAATTTTCATTCAAAATGAAATAGCTGATCTCAATTTCTACCAATAGAAGTTGGAATTCAAACTTCTATTGGCAGAATTCAGATTCTACAGGTAGATATAGAAACATGACATATTGATTCATAAAATCAAAAAATGTGCACAAACACTCCTCCCCCCACCCCCCCACAGGCATACACACGCACACACAATATTATTCTCACACAAAAAAAAAACTAGAACGATTCACCTACCTCTAGTTTTCTCTTGAACTTGGACTTGTTTCTGGTCAATAGTTCTCGATTTGCCAGGTACCCATTTTGACCTAAAATGAATAATCTCCACATGTACATGTACAAGTCAATATCAGAATTGTCCTTTGAACCTCAGGTGTCTGGTGTGTGCACAGTGCAATATGCCATATCACTGTTTTCATTGTATATTTACCCTCCATCCTCCCCCTTCCTTCCCCCCTCCCTTGCAAATGTCAAACTTTGCATGCATGGAGTGTTCTGCATAAGTAAATAAATACTAGTGCATCGAGGTGGACAACATTTCCAACCCATAAACAAATAATGCCTGGTGTTGTGGTAACCGGTCCTCCTCAGATCACCGAAGTTAAGCAACGTCGAGCCTGATTAGTCCATGGATGGGTGACCATCTGAGCGATCGATTTGGACTTCCACATTGTGTCCTTGGGCAAGACACTTCACCCCGATTGTTCACATGGGGGCACGATGATGCTGTGTACTAAGGCATACTGCACGTCGATGGTGTGCATGTCTTCAACCAATCTAACTCTGACTGTGCTGTAGTGCAGAGTTACAATGTTGGGGAGCTGGCAGCTGCTCGGTGGTTCTCTCTGGGTACGCCAGCTTCCTCCACCCGTAAAACTGTCACCGGCACGATATGACCTTGGCTGTTACTGTATCGTTAAACCCTAATAAATAAATATATAAATAAATAAAGAATGTTGAGGAGCTGACAGTTGCTCATCGTTGCTTGGTGGTTCTCTTCGGGTATTCCGGCTTCCTTCACCCGTAAAACTGCCACAGTCACGATTAGACATTGTGCATAAATATGTGACCTTAAAACCCCACTAAATAAATAACTAAATAAATAAATAAATAATAAATATATGCTACAACTCGAAAATCTTTTACGGGGGGCAGAAAAATCAGGTTTTCGTTTAAATTTCTGTTCAAATTCTGGGCAAGGATCAAACACTTAATATATTTACATAAAATTGTTTTACTAATGTGAATACGATGGACACATCTCCCTGTACTAAGGAGGGCAGGTACCCTTTATCAGGTGATGAACACAGGCTTGTCAAGTAATGGTTTAAAAGGGTTGCTACAGCAACCGGGTCACTGATAACCTCATTATCTTCAAGCAGTGGAGGAAAAATTTGCTAACACTTCCTTGTTGTTTATAAAAGGTTTTCAAATTCCTCCACCACTGCTTAGAAGACGGCTTTCTTGTAGAAACAGATGATTCTAACTTAATATCATATTTACTTTTGGCCTCCCTTATGCAAATAATGGTATTATTTCGGACCCTACGAAACTCTTGCCAGTGTTGTGGGTTATTTGATCGCTTCGCTTTGTTGTGAGCTCTATTACGAATACGGATTTGTTTTCTAACAAATGTATTTATCCGCAGCTGATAATTTGGGCAGACTAATATTGATTTTGATGGAGTAAAAAGTTTAACTGTTTCTGTAATATAACCTATTATTTTTTCGGTTGAGATATCAACACTACTCAAATCAAACTAGAGGCTCTACAGAGCCTGTAATCGCTCACGTGGAACTACATATAAAAATGTGATTTCCCATAGGCTTTCCATGGTAACTATGAGCTGCAATTGTGGCCATGTTTGTAACATTACATCAACATTACATGAGGATCATTGGTAGAAGGTGCCCCAGTCTTCAATCATGTGAAGTTTCAAAACATTTGAATCCATCAAACAGAATCACAGAATGTCTCTGGTGGCCATATTTTCCAACCAACGGTAACAAAAAGAGGATCGTTTGTAGAGGACCTCCTATAGACCATTCTTGCCAAGCTTTGGTTCACGTCAGCTCAGTTGTTCCAAAGAGAAGATGAAAATGGGATTTCCCATAGGGTTTTTCTATAGTAACTATAAACCGCAATTGTGGCCATGTTTGCAATACGATCAACATTAAATGAGGAACGTTGGTGGTGGGTGACCCAGTTATCAACCATGCAAAGTTTCAAAACATTTTGCCCTGTGGTTTCAGACGAGAAGAGTTTTCAAAATTGACAATTCAGAATCAAAGAATGCTGCTGGCGGCCACGTTTTTCACCCAACAGGAATAAAATGAGAAACAGTTGTAGAGAACCTATCATACAGTATGTGGAGAGTGGATTGTAACTAAATCACCCGCAGAGTGGAGTTATCACCCAAGCTATAACTTTCAAGTTTTGTTTCTATCGACAAAAAACACAAGCAATGTTTCAGCCAATGGACCTCCGCGTTTAACCCGGAGGTCCATTGGCTGAAACTTTGCTGGTGCTGGTTGTGCTTTGCAATGAATTTGCAATTATTGCTCGGGTGGAATCTCCACTCTGCGGGTGATTTAGTGATAATACCCTCTCCACGTACTGTACATGAAGACAATGCCTGCCAAGTCTGGTTCACATTGGCTCAGTACTTTCAGTGAAGATAATGAGAATGTGATTTCCTAAAGGGTTTCTATAGTAACTATAAACCACAATTGCAGCCATAATTGCAAACCAATGAAGATTAAATGAGGATAATTGGTAGAGGTGGGTTACAGTCATCAGTCACACTAAGTTTTCAAACCATTTGGCCATGTAGTTTCAAAGAAGATTTTCTTGAAAATGCACACATTTACATGTATGAACTCTGTTTCAACAAAAAAATCAGTAAAAGAAGGTTAAATATTTTGAAAATAACAATTTTTTCAGACAGTATTCTCTTTCAAAATACCTTTGGATAGGTAAAGGGTTACATGAAACACATTTTATTCCAATTTTGTCAAATCTTAAAAGATATAAAATAATTACTGTCATCTAAGCTGACATGATGGGAAGAGAATATAAACAAAAACTTCCCTGGTTTTCCAAACACCTGTCATCAATCAGTGTTTTCTGATAATTAAATTGAGACTAATAATACATGTATCAACATACAGTTGCACTTGTTTACAGTACAAGTCAAAATAAGTTGTAGGATAATCCTATAAAACTATGTATCTTTTCTCTTCCTACACTGATAAGACCAGAAGATGACATCATTTTCTGGAAAGCTCTCACTGAAAGCTTTCCAGAAAAATGTCAGATTCTGATCTTGTCAGGGCAGGAGCAGCAGTTTACTTAGTTTATTGCAGTTATGCTTCAATTTATTTTGACTTGTACTGTATACACAATATTTTTGGTTTTTTCCCAGTTCTCAGTGGAGAAAACTGGAACCAACCCTTACCAGATTCTCAAAAAACAAGTATTTTGCTGACAGTACCGATCTTCGTGCAGACAGGAAAGGCATTGGGTTAAGAATTAGAAAATAGCCTCTGGTGGCCACATATTTCCATCCTCTCATACATGTAGACCATTCCTGCGGAATTGGGTTCACATCGGCTCAGTAGTTCCAGAGCAGATGAAAATGTGATTTCCCATAGGGTTTCTATAGTAACTATAAGCCGCAATTGTAGCGAAGTTTACAACCTGATCAACGTTAAAAGAGGATTGTTGGTAGAGGGGGTCCCAGTCATCACTTATGGTATCAAAACATTTGGCCTGGCAGTTTCAGAGAAGATTTTTGAAAATACACCAATCAGAATCAAAGAATGCCTCTGGCAGCCATGTTTTTCAACGCACGGGAACAAAATGAGGATCGTTTGTAGAGAACCTCCCATAGACCATCCCTGCCAAGTTTGGTTCACGTTGGATCAGTACATGTAGTTCCGGAGAAGATGAAAATGTGATTTCCCCTAGGGTTTCTACAGTAACTATAAGCTGCAATTGTGGCCATGTTTGCAACCCAATCAACATTAAATGAGGATCGTTGGTAGAGGGGATCCCAGTCATCATTTATGTGAAGATGTAAATGTGCAGCAACACAATCTCGATCAGATTCAGAACAATACAACTTGCGTGATCACAAAATTGTATCTCTGAAACATTTCTGAAGAAGCTCAATATACCCATCCCATCTCCTGTGGCTCCTCCTTTTGTGGTTGCACATAAATATATTACTGAGCAATTCTTGCTCCTTCTTTCATGCTTGCACATAAATGTATTACTAAGCAGTTCACCTCAGATTCTGTTCTGACACTGATAAACTTACATGTATCATTGCCAATTTGCAATTTGCTTCTGTTGCTTGAAAATTCAGAAAAGGGTTTTACCTGATGAAAGGTTACATGAACTAGAGTGATGTCTCGCATGTAGCCTGACTGTCCCAGCAATGGCAATACTTAGACACACAACAGTCGGAGCCATTTTTTGTTAACCGTTTACCTAATGAATCTGCCATATCTGCACTTGTAATATACAAAATTTGCTATTCAAATTTTTTTTTTCATTTCTCTACTTTAAAATATACCTCATGACCTATTAATGGAACAAACTTGATGAGCTCGTTCCAATAAGGACTAATAAGCCATGGTTAGAAGTCAAAATTGAAAAAATTGGATGTTTCAGAAAAATAATTTGTACTGTTGGCTTCAACTTGTGTTAGGTAAAGGATTAAAGATACAATACATAAAGCAATGTTGGGCTATAGGACTCAATTTTCTTTTTTGCATGTAATTAACTCCCAATCCTTCAAAATGCATTTTGGGAATAATAGCCAGTGTGTGTGAGATGGGGTGGGGGGGGGGGGGAGGGGTGGTGGTGTGTTATAGTAGTCAATTTTTGTTTGTTTGCATTTAGTAAATCCAAATCCTTTAAAATATTTGGCATGCAGTGGTGATGTGTTATACAGTTAAAACTAGAAGTCCTGTCATGAAATGCGCACAAATAGCATGCTGATATGCGCGTTAATGTAGCGTTATGGCCCAAGTAAAGCTATCAAATTCTGTACATATGGCCTGTGCACAAGCAATGTTTCAGCCAATGGACCTCCGGGTAACCCGGAGGTCCATTGGCAGAAACATTGCATGTGTTTGCTATGAGTAACCAGGAGAACCTGCCGTGCTTTGGATCTCATTCGATATGGCAATTGCGTGCAATTCCAACGTGCAATTAAGCCTACAGTTAAAACTAGAAGTCCTGTCATGAAATGCGCACAAATAGCACCTTGATATGTGCGTTAATGTACGCATTGTGGCCCAAGTAAAGCTATCAAATTCTGTACATATGGCCTGTGCACAAGCAATGTTTCAGCCAATGGACCTCCGGGTAACCCGGAGGTCCATTGGCAGAAACATTGCATGTGTTTGCTATGAGTAACCAGGAGAACCTGCCGTGCTTTGGATGCCATTCTATATGGCAATTGCGCGCAATTCCAACGGGCAATTAAGCCTGAATAAGCGCACTATTCATGACAGGACTTCTAGTTTTAACTGTAGATAAGTGCACTATTCGTGACAGGACTTCTAGTTTTAACTGTAGTAGTCTATTTTTGTTTGTTTGCATTTAATAACTCCCAATCCTTCAAAATGCATTGTTGGAAAAACTGCCTAAATGTCTGGGTTTTTAACCACAAAATTTAAGCAAAACTGTAAAAATGCATTTTTGATAAAAAAAAGTGCCTCATTGGCCCCAGGGAGGGGGATTGTCTGTGTTTTTAACCACAAACTTGCATTTTTGACAAAAAAAGCGTAAATTGGACCTGGGGGGTGTCTGGGTTTTTAACCACAAACTTTAAGAACTGTAAAAATGAATTTTTGACGAAAGAAAAAAAAGGGCCTAATTGGCTCGGGGGTGGGGGGGGGGGGGGGATGGGTGGTGGTGTTTGTCTGGGTTTTTAACCACAAACTTTAAGCAAAACTGTAAAAATGAATTTCGACCAAAACAGTGCCTAATTGGCCCAGAGGGCGCCTGGGTTTTTAAGCACAAACTTTAAGCAAAACTGTAAAAATGCATTTTTGACGAAAGAAAGAAGTGCCTAATTGACCTCGGGAGAGGGGTGTTTGTGAGGGTTTTTAAACACAAACTTTAAGCAAAACTGTAAAAATGCATTTTTGACAAAAGAAAAAAGAGTGCCTTATTGGCCGCGGGGTTGTGGGGTGGCGGTTGGGGGGGGTACATGAGTTTAAAAAAAGTTCTGCATGTAGTGACTGTCAATAGTTCAAAATGCATATTGGAGGAAAGAAAAAAAAATGCCTAATTGGCGGGGGATGGGCAGGGTAATAACTTCAACAATTTTCATTGGATAATTGTGGTCATCAAACTTCACCCAGAGACATGTACTGAAAAGAAGTGAAATATATCTGTTAACTTTTGTTTAAGTTATGGCATAAAGAAAGTTTAGACAGACGGATGGATGGACTGAGACAGATGGATGGACCGACTGACAGATAGATGGGCAAAGCGAGTTCTGTACTATATCCCTCCCTTATGGGAGGGGATAAAAAGTAACAAAGTATGTGGAAGAAGCCTATTAAAAAGTAACAAAGTATGTGGAAGAAGCCTAATTTGAAATTTTAAAAAAATTAAGTACGAAAAGCATTGTGAAAAGGGTTAAATTAATGCCAATATTATTTGAAACCACTGTGTACAGCTTCAGTAGACCTTGCCCGAAATGAAAAAAAGGAACGATGTAACAGAGCGTTTGGAGAATGAAAGGGAGAACCTTGAAAAGCAGAACTTTAATCTGAAACTTTAAGCTGGGAATACTAAGTAAAATTGTTTGGCAAAAAAGGGTTAAATATTTCCTAAAAATGATAAAAGAAATCATTGATGTAAATGGAATCATTAAGTTGTATTGACCATGCAAGAATTAGAGTAAGAAAGTATGTGGCAAAGTCTAATTTCAAATACAATGAAAGTAAGTCTGAAAACATGTTTAAAAGGGGTTAAAATCATGCCGATATTAATGAAAATCACTGTAGAAATGTTCAGTAGATAGTAGACAATGTCCCAAATAAGAAACAGTGACATTTCACTAAACTGTTTGAAGAATTAAAGGTGTAATTTTTAAACACCCACCCCCCCCCCCAAAAAAAATTCAACTTTAACCAAAATCTTTAACCAAAAACTTTAACCCTTTACCCAACGAATCGACGCATCTGCCCACGTAATATACAAATTCAGCTGTTGAAAAAATATTATTTTTCAAACATTTTCAACAAAACCATATCATGTGACCCCTCGTTGGAACGAGCTCTTTGAGCTCGTTCCACGAGGGGTCACAAGATATGGTTTTGTTGACATTTTTTGAAAAATTTTAGAAAATGATATTTAAAATAATAAATTTTGATATCGTCTGCGTTGGGTAAAGGGTTAACCTGGAAGTTGTAAGTGAAATTGCCATACAGAAAAGGGTTAAATATTTCCCAAAATAACATGAAACATAAAAAAAACATAATGAGAATGATACAATCAATAGTAATATTAATTTAAATGAAAAAAAAAACTTTAAGGTTGACTAAAAAACTTTAACCACAAACTTTCACCAAAACTCCAAATGTTAACAGACAAACAAAAGTCATGACTACACAGGATAAAAAAAAGAAGCCCCTTGAACGGATGTCGCTGGTAATGATGTTCTTAACCCTTTAGTAGCAGTAGGCCTTTAACAAACACATAGGATATCAAAATTTATTATTTTAAATATTATTTTTTTAAAAATATCAAGAAAGCCAAATCATGTGACCCTCTCATTGGAATGAGCTTAGAGGGCTCATTCCAAGGAGGGGTCACATGATACATTTTATGATTATGGCCCCACAAAGTAGATCTTCTGAAACTCAGGCCATTATTTGTAAAATTCCATGCAGGCGAGCGTTTTTTTATTTTATTTTTTATTTCTGTAATTATTTCTTTGCCATCAAAAGTTCATGTTTTTGGTTTATGTTTTAGGCCTCATAATCTGCAGAATAGCATGGGTGGTGGTGTATTTCGTCCCTTGAGAGCAAGAAGGCTAAAGCATTGCAAAGCCATCTTGCACTCAAGGGACAAATTTATCAATTTTTTTAACTTTGGTAAAATATCACACATAAACCATTTAATTTTTATTTTTTTAAGTTTACATTGGTTATAAAAAGAGAGCATGCGGTAGCCAAAAGGACCATGCGGTAGGGCCTGAGAAACATATTTTTTTATTTTTTTAGGCCTATTCTTGAAATTTTTTGAAAAACAGTTTTTTCCAACTCATGTACTCAATTTGTAATTTGTAAATAAAAACAATGTGAGCGGGGGCTCATGAGAAATACCCCCCCCCCCCCTACCAACCCCAACTGTTGCCATTCAGCCATCTGAAGGTGATGTATTTCCTCCACAGTAAAATGCATATCAAATTTGGTTGCAATCAATTCATCTAAACTCATGTTAAAATTCAGACTATACAAAAACATGTTTTCTAGAAAATTTCTACGTCGAAAAAGGACCAAAACTCTGGTGTAAATAAACAGACCATGTCCATTTTCAAACTTAACCTGTATTACCTCCCAAGTAAGCTGTATACCAAATTTGGTTATGATCAATTCACCTAAACTCAAGTTGAAATTTGGACGCCAAAGTGTTTTGGACAGAAAGACGGATGGACAGATTGGACATCTCAGACTATAGTCTCCCGAAAAAATTTTTTCGGGAGACAATGATGTTGTATCTTCCTACACAAAAGAAAACTAAAGTTATTGCATGGAAACCAAAAATCTACCTATTGACCCCCAAATGCAATCCCAACAATTGACATTTCAAATGCAACCACGGTAAGAAAATTACTTATTGCACGGAAACCAAAAATTCTATTTATAGTAACACTGACCTTGATCTTCAACCTATCGACCCCAAATGCAATGCCAATGATTGACATCTTAAATGCAACCACAATATGAAGTTATAGCTTCGTACACAAAACAAAACTAAAGTTATTGCACGGAAACCATAGTAAGGCTATCATATGGCCTGCGTACAAGCAATTTTTCAGCCAATGGACCTCCGGGTAACCCGGAGGTCCATTGGCAGAAACATTGCTTGTGCTTGCTATGCGTGACTACAAGAATCTGCTGTGCTTTGGATGTCATTCGATAAGGAAATTGCGTGCAATTTCTACATGCAATTAAGCCAAGATAAGAGCACAGTTCATGACAGGACTTCTAGTTTTAACTGTAGCATTGGTTGAAGACAAGTGCACCATTGACGTGCAGTACGCCTTAGAACACAGTGTCCCCATGCAATCGCATAGGCAATCGGAATTACGTGCCTTGCCCAAGGACACAACACAGTTTCCCTTGGTACGGATCAAACAATGGACTTTTCAGTTTCAAGTCCAATGCTGTAACAACTGAGTCACCACGCACCCTTGGATTGAATTACTGGTCCATGTGTAGATGGAAACATTGTTACAGTTAAAACTAGAAGTCCTGTCATGAATAGTGCGCGTTGGAATTGCGCGCAATTGCCATATCGAATGGCTTCCAAATCACGGCAGGTTCTCCTGGTTATTCAAGGCAAACACATGCAATGTTTCTGCCAATGGACCTCCGGGTTACCCGGAGGTCCATTGGCTGAAACATTGCTTGTACACAGGCCATATGTACAGAATTTGATAGCTTTACTATGGCCATAACGCATACATTAACGCGCAGATCAACATGCTATTTGTGCGCATTTCATGACAGGACTTCCAGTTTTAACTGTAGTTCAGTATAGGAATTTTACTGCCCATTTCATATTGGGAATGGAGCAGAAACTTGTCTCCTAAAAGTCTCCTGATTAAACCCTGATGACTTAAAACGTTACCTAAAAAATCAGTCGCATCCACCTGTGTCATTTACACATAAAGCAGTTGAAAAAGTGGTGTTTCGGTATCGGTGTTTTTAGAATGATTTACCTCGGTATTGGTATGGTATTCGGTGTCAACAGCATACATATACTCACACCGATATCAATACAGTCAAAACTAAAAGTCCTGTCATGAAACGCGCACAAATAGCACGCTGATATGCGAGTTAATGTGCGCATTATGGCCCAAGTAAAGCTATCAAATTCTGTGCATATGGTCTGTGCACAAGCAATGTTTCGGATAATGGACCTCCGGGTAACCCGAAGGTCCATTGGCAGAAACATTGCATATGTTTGCTATGAATAACCAGGAGAATCTGCTGTGCTTTGGATGCCATTCAATATGGTAATTGCGCGCAATTCCAACGTGCAAATAAGCCTAGATAAGCGCACTATTGGTGACAGGACTTCTAGTTTTAACTGTATCTGATTGTATTTTAGGTATTTATTTCCCAGCTATCTTTCACCATTTTAAAGCAGACAAAGCCGCCGAAGTGTCAAAATGTTGGAAGCAAAATAGGCACTACAGTAACCATCAGTCAATTGATGTGACAAAAAGGACAAGAGAAAATACACCCTGGGTATTTTCTTTCAGCTTCTTTCTTACATCAAATGACCGGTGATGACTGCCTTTAGACACACAAAGTCCATGGTATCTTCTTGTCATGAATTATACTTCATATTCTGTTGTTGTCCTTATAGTTTTTAACTTGTGTCAGAAATATTTGTCAATACCAAAGTTTTCTGCATTTTGAGATTCCACTGGTTCGGTAAATCGGTACTGGTTCAATACTGACACCGAATGATATTTACGCCGTAAAATTTTACTGTATACCGATCATCTCGATTTTCTAATTTTCCTGCATACTCTATTTATAAAACTCACTTGAGGCTTGACAGTGGCTGAAGAGTTCATTTTCATGAAAGAAGTGACCGATTTTCTTTTCAGTTTCATTAACCCTTGAGGTCCTGGCCAATTGTCCTGAATTCCTACTGGACTACAACCTGTGCATCATGCCCACCTGCTTACTTGTGATTTTTTTTGTCAAGTCTTGTCTGCCAGCTGAGGAAGCAAAGACTGGACTAGAAATCACTGCTCAGTTGATTTGTCTACTGTCAGCCGAATCTGCAAATGATGGCATGTTAAGGACACATGCTCTGAAATAGCAAAAGCCTGAGTGAAATAGGCCTTTAAAGGTTAACATATGCTTGGAACAAGTCACAAAGTACCTGTACAGTTAAAACTAGAAGTCCTGTCACGAACTGTGTGCTTATCTAGGCTTAATTGCATGTAAGAATTGCGTGCAATTGCCATATCGAATAGCATCCAAAGCACGGCAGGTTCTCCTGGTTACTCATAGCAAACACAGGCAATGTGTCTACCAATGGACCTCCGGGTTATTGGCTGAAACATTGCTTGTGCACAGGCCATATGTACAGAATTTGACAGCTTTACTGTGGTCATAATGCGCAAATTAACGCGTAGATCGACGTGGTATTTGTGCGCACTTCCTGGCAAGGCTTCTAGTTTTAACTTGTAGATATGATTTGAGTTGGCAAAGGAATGCCAACGTTGAGCTCAGAAACGGTGGCATTTGTGGCACTCTGGTAGAATGATGCAAGAACTTATTCTGTATTTTCCTGCAATGAATTCCTCTTTGGTTCTATCAGCAAATCTCAGCCCAATCAGATACCGAATACTGAACTGATACTGTGGTATAACCACCTAAAAATTCCGAAACTGATACTGAACTCAAAATTCCAATACTGCCTATCTCTACTATATGACAAGACCATAATTTTGTTTTTCATATGGTAACACTGTCAACAGAGGTGGCCCACCCATTGGGAGTGGTCTGGAGTGGTCCAGGGGGGTCCCCGGCCTGAGAGGTCCACCAAAAAGGAAGTGAAGCAGTAAAATAATTGAGGGAAGAAGAAGAAATTCAAATAGAAATACGAAAAGAAAACTGAAAAAGCGGAAGAAGAAAGAAGATGGCCAGACTTGGGACCATTTTTATATAGGTCTACGGGTCTCATTGTTCGAATGCCAATACAAAACTTTTCAGTCTGATGCCAATGGGATTCGCAGCGGCAGATTCCATTTTGTATGCAACTGCATACATGTGCCAATGTCAATGCATTCCTACATTAATTTTCTCTCCGACAAACGCATATCGTAGAAATAAAGCATGGTCAATATTGCCAGCCTCCCCCCAACCCCTTCTATACCTTTCCTGTAAGCCATAGGGAAGGGATGCAGTGGCTCAATAGGTAGAGGTGCAGGCTGCAAACAGAGAGGTCCACAGTTTGGATCCCACCTGTGGCAACCACGTTGTGTCCTTGGGCAAGACACTTCACCCGCATTGCCCACGTGGGGGCATGGTGGCGTTGTGTACTAAGGCATACTGCATGTCAATGGTACACTCATCTTCAACCACTGTTAACTCTGCTTGTGTGGAGTTAGTATGTTGTGGAGCTGACAGTTGCTTGGTGGTTCTCTCCGGTTACTCCAGCTTCCTCCACCTATAAAACTGGCATGGTCATGATAGCTGAAATATGTGACCTTAAACACAAATAAATAAATAAGTCATAGAGAAGGCGGGAGATGTTTATATTTATGGCATATATCCACCAATCAATCAAGTTCTGCCAAGTAACTTTGCATTACGGGTTCGTTAGAAACCATCCTCTGCAATGAAATTTCGTCCCATTTGCTGATGTCCATGCCCAAAAACACACCCTGTTCCTGTACATCGAATTTGGATTCTCGATTGACAAGACGTACAAAACAGAAATTTTTGACTGATTTCAGTGTACCCTAGGCCTACACACATTTTGAAAACAAAAACAACTTTTTAGCTAAATTAAAGTGCGAAATGCCTTTCATTGGTCACCGTGTTCAATATTTTTATTGACAACTTACCTGTCGAGTTTGTGTCACAGTATTATTATGATGATCGCACGTAACGCGGGCCTAGGTGTCACTGCTTTTGTGCAGGTGCGCGACGTGGAAGTACTTTATGGAATTACAATTTGGGTTGCAAGTTAAAGTCCTTGCCTAAACAAGATACACGTATTGGATTCAGTCTCATTTTCTAGTGTTAAAAATGGGGAGAAAGCTGACAGGAAACATGTGTCTTTAATTTTGATTTCTTTTGATCCGCTGTTCCGTCTCAGAGTTCGGCACTCAGTTATCCTATCAAGGGGGAGTAACACATTTTTATATTCACTGGTGACCTATTTTCAGATATCAACTTTCGCAGTGTGAAGGATGTTTATTTTTAAATCAATGAATTTCCTTTTTTTAATCAAAGCTATAGTCTATTTCAAAAAGAGAAAATAACGTGTGCAATGAAAATTGGTGTCAGAACCTAACTCAATCAAAATGCTGCAGCCAGGTGCGCAGCCAGGATATCAAAGTTAAGGGGGGGGGGGGGAAGAGGAATATCTAGGGGGTATATATGTTGAAATACCTTTATGCATACACCTGTATTACAAGTCTCCCTGAACATTATGTAATTATCATTTACCTGTATGTATAATATTATAATTCATGAATAAATATTGTTTAAACTTGAATATGGTTCGCTGCATCATCCGAGCCTAGCTGCGACAAGATGGGCCGAGCACAAGAGTGAGTGTTCCCCTTTCGTTGGTGTGTGTGTGGGGGGGGGGGGGGGGGGTCCGGGAAAAATTTTGAAATTCGAAGAAAAAACGCAATTTCATTGACTCTGATTCCGCTTGTGTCCATAATCTATCAGTCAATGTGGCCTAATTATTGGTGCCTTTCACAATTTATGGACACAAACGGACTCAGAATCAAGGAAATTGCTAGATATTAAAATTTGTTGCCTAATGTTCCCTATATGGGTTAACATGGGGGGGGGGGGGGGGCAGAAATTGGGGGTTGCCCCCCCCCCCCCTGAGCACCCCCACCCGCCTGGCTACGCCACTGCATGGCTGCAGCTAACGACAAAATGAGAAGAATGATAAGAATCACGGCAAACAACATCAACTTTCTACGGAGGCGGACAAGATTGCGATAAAAATTAATTTCGCAGTTATGTAAATAACAGAAACATCTCGTTCTCAGCAGCAGCAGTTTCCTCTTTCAAGAATAAAAAAAAAAGAGAATATTTAAGGTCAAACAAAATTAAATAATTGATTCTCGGGCATTTTTTTCAAACGAATGAGGGAAGGCGGTTTATATTTTTATTTTTTTATTCCTGGTGGAATGGTCACCGATGCCTAAAATCCAATTGTGAGAGCCTAAAATTAAATACTAGAGCTTCCATGTTGATTTCGCTGATAGATTTTTTTTTTTTTTTTTTTGTAACAGCGAACACACAACACAAAATCAATATAGAACAACTAAAACGCAGATAAAAAATAAAAAGGAGTTTTTTAACCCTTTACCCAACGAATCGTGCAAATTCAGCAGTTGAAAAAATATTAATTTTTTAAAAAATTTCAACAAAACCATATCATATGACCCCTCGTTGGAACGAGCTCGTTCCAACGAGGGGTCACATGATATGGTTTTGTTGAAATTTTTTGAAAAATTAGAAAAAATGATATTTATAATAATAAATTTTGATATCGTCTGCGTTGGGTAAAGGGTTAACTGATTAAGTGCAAGAAGTCGCTATCAGGCCTTTCAAAAAACTGAGGGTACCGGTGCAAAAGTAACATTTTCCTTACCCATGTTTCGTATTCAGTTAAACGTAAATAATATTTTATTTATACAAATTTGTTCGTTACAAATTATTGGAGAGTGCCTGCTGGCACTCTCCAATAATTTTTAATAGAACAATTTTTGATGAACAAATTCAGACCACCAAAAATAATCTAGTCCTCAACCAGTTAAATATTTATTTTGTGTACATATGAGAATCGTGTCGCATTTCGCGAAGAGATTAACAATACTGCATCAATGAATACGACATAATGCATCGCAAATCGCGATGTGATACCGCTAAAATCACATGGTAGTTTTGTACATTTTGAATTTTGTCACCGAAATTAAAATGACGAACGCGGACCGAAAAAACGAATCCGTCGGTGCCTGAGAATCAAAAGATTAATTTTCGGTAGCCTAATATGCCTATGATTTATTTTGTCCCCATACATATGATACGATAATCGTTGACTGTATTTGAGGAATTTGATTAAACCTTGTTTCACTTTCAAAGAAAATGAGATTTTAAAATTAAAATCATTTCATGTTCAGCTATCTTAAGAGAAAAAGTAAAAAACTTTAGAAGATGATGTAAGCCTCCAAAAAGTTTGAAAAGAAGTTTTAAAATTTATGTCTAAAAGTCGTACGGTAATTTCTTTGAGTACCATTATATGGATCTTAAAACTTAGCACTCTGGCAGTACAACATAATTTTCGTCGATCATTCTGTTTTTGTCTTGTAACCCTTTACCTAACATGAAAAGCTGACGACACTTGCAAAAATAATTCCTGAATCAGGGGGGGGGGGGGGGGGGGCACTAAAAATTTGCAAGACGTGACGTCCTATTTTTTATTCGGCTACTTTTTACACCCACCTACCCACTACGTGCAAATTTTCTACTACCTTTTTTCTCAGACACCCACTCCCACTCTCCCATTAAAATCCAAAATAAACTTAGTAGGCACAGCTGTCTTTAGGGGTTTTTCATAATGTTCTTAAACTGGTACCACCAATTTAAACCTCTGTGGGCTGCTGTGGGCCCCAATCTACACATGACAAGCTGTTCATTATCAGGCTTGGCCAGAGCAGGTGTACATATACGGGAACAAATTTTCATTTGAATTTTTCCCAAAATATTGTCTGCACATGTTCCACATTTCGAACAAGACACCCACCCCCTACTAACGTGTGACATTTTCCCAGATTAAGCCCAATATTCTCACATATGAAGCCTCCTGATGTTGTATTTATGTTAAGAGTGTGATGTACAACATCATCTTTAAGGTTTGAAACACAAATGATGGTATATATTAGCTGATATATTGATATATTTTTAAAAAATTAAAAAAACTGCTTAAGTTGGAAATGCTTGTTTTTGGCGCACTCAAGAAACCCACCCACCCCCACGACACGTCTTGCAAATTTTTGGTGACCCCACCCCCCACCCCCACCTCCTGCCTGAATAACTATTTTTTGTCTCAAAAACATAGGTTTTAACTTCTCGTTGGGACGAGCTCGACGAGCTTGTTAGTAGTATGTCAGGTACATATGAGGTAAAGGTTGCAGGACCACGGTGCAGGACCCCGGAAGTGACGTCATGTCACGTGACCTAGTGCCGCCATGTTGTGTTTTCATGGTAACCCGCGTGAGCGGCCATGTTGTGACGTCATCCCCATAGTGATACGTGGTGTTAGTGCGCATTCGCAGCGCGTGTTGTTAGGGTGATACGTGTTTCCGTCGTCCATTTTGTATACTGGAGGCCGCCATCTTGGTTTCTATGGTAGCACGTGATTGCTATGTTACCCAATTGTTCTGCAATAAGACGGGGTATGTTCGGAGGGTGTGTTCGATTGTAGAAGTGTAAATCTAATTACCACAAACAACCCGACAATCTCTCCAAATCACCAAAATCCACCCGAAATCACCGAAATTGACTTTATTTCCCCATTTTATCGGTTTAGTACGTAGTGCTTTAGTACTAAGGGGTGCATTCGACTGAAGTGGAGTAATTTTCTGGTTCGAATTTTCCCAGAATCCTCATTCAATTACCCAAATAAACCCGTCAAGTTGTATTTTTTCGAATTCTTTAAGAATCCATTTTTTTTGGATCCCATGACGTGTTATTTCCCTATTAAGAGTAGCACGTAGTGCTATAGGACAAATTTACCCAGAAATCCTCTGCTTCTACTTGGAACTATATTTTTTATAAATTCCTACGCTCTATTTTTAGTAACATCCTTAACTGACCCCATAACTAATTGTTAGGGTCTATATTTAGCAATTTCTTTAAATGACCCCCCTAACTACATGATTTTAAATAATAAAATTAATGAGGATCAAGATGTTTTTACACTAACCAATCAGAGCGAAGTTAATCCACCAATCAGATTTCTGGATTCCCATTGTGTTTCTTTCCCATTACTTTCTATACTAATTTTCTAAATTTCCCAACTTTAACCTATAATCCTATAGGAAACAAACACAAACACCCATCGAGAATGAAAATATCGATGAAAAAACGTTGTGACGTCGTGACGTTTTCAAAAACGTCCGTCACGTCGAAATAAATTCCGGAGAAGAATAACGTCGCGTCATTCTGTTTCGATCCTTCGAACTGAACACATCGCTGGAGAGTTTTCTATAGCAATTTTGCCTTCGCAATTTATGAAGATGTCTGAAGCTGCTACTGCCGTTACCAGAACTGATGTCTACGCCTGTGAAGAGTGTGGAAAGACCTTTACGGACCGTCGGAACCGGAATCGCCATGTACGCACCCAGCACGCCGCCGAAGAGAAGAAGACCCACGATTGTACCAACTGCAACAAGACCTTTACGAGGAAAGAGTATCTCCTTGACCATCTGAAGAAATGTTTGGAGATATATACATGTATGGAATGCGGCCAGGAGTTTAACCAACTACTCCATTTTAATCGACACAAGAGCGTTGCCCACCGACCAGTTCCTGTACCATCTAAAAGGAAGACTGATGAACCGAAGAGAGGACCACCTAAACAACCACGGACCACGACGACCACCCATTATGATGTTGACCCAATGGAGTTTGAAAAGAATATGATGTCTGAAGAAGAGCCAGATGAGATGTTGACCGTGTACGAAGATAACTGGAGTTCTATTAGAACTCGCCACATGATGAACAGAAGAGTCCAGGACCAATATAACTACCGGATCAACGATGTGAACCTGAAGATGATGACTGATGAATTGATGACTACCATATTTCTGCCACAACAGCTAAGATTTAAAATTAATCTGAGTTTTGGTTTTATCCTGCGACACAATGAAACGAATGAACTGAAGTATTACCATCCATCACAAAACAACGCCCGGGTACTTGATGTTCCACAACTTGTATGCTGCCAAGAAGACTTTGAAGAATTCCTTGATGATGTCATGGAAGAAGATATCCTAGAATGGGCCAAATTGAAACGACCCAACACCAAATGGCTTGTTGAGAGAGTTACCAACGTCACATTTTATGTGAACAAGCAGAAAGACCACCCAATTGGAATGGCAGAAGATCTTCCTGACTACATTCTCCAGAACAAAGCAGTAAATGCTTTGGTGAAAGATAAACCTCGCCAGTTTTATTATGATGACAACATGTGTATTTTCCGCTGTTTAGCTTTATGGGGTGGTTCCACAACAGACAACCTCAACTATACAACAGATGCCATGTACAACAAGTATACCCAGAAGCCAAAGAATGAATTCCGTGGAGTAACTTTAGCCGAATTACCTGACTTGGAGAAATGTTTTGAAGTAAATATCCAAGTATATGAACTTGTCAAGAATGATGATTACCAAATTGTTGCCAAATTAGTACAGAGATCTCACAGAAAGTATGAAGATACCATGTATGTGAACGTTTACAAGAACCATTTTAGCTACATCATCGATATAGACCAATACTGCAAATCCTTTGAATGCCGCAAATGCGGCAAATTATGGAAGACCTCCCGGGCAATAAATCGTCACGAGAAAACCTGTACAGATGAAGTAAATTACTAGTATGTTGGCGGTGTATACCATCCATCCCAGTCCATAGTTGATCCGTTAGAAGATGAAGGTATAGAAGTATCTGAAGAGAAGAAGTTTTATCCATACCGTGCAACGTTTGATTTTGAAAGTTACTTTGTCAAATCCAGTCTACCTGCTGACAGTGATAAACTGATATGGGAAGCAGAACACCGACCATTGAGTGTTAGCATATGTAATAATGTTCCAGAATACCAAGAACCGAAATGTTTTATTACAAATGGAAATTCTCAAGAACTTGTTGAAGAAATGATGACATACCTCACAGCTATTTCATCTCATTGCCACCAACTGATGCAGACCTATCATGCTTGGACCTTGTTTAAACTCAGACAGAAAACTGATGAAACGCTGGAAGAGGAAGCCAGAGCTACTGGAGAAGATACCTCAAAAATGCACCCTTTACAAAAATTGGAGAAGAAATTTCAAGACTACCTGCAAGAGATGCCCGTCATCGGATTCAACTCTGGAAAATATGATATGAATGTAGTCAAGCGTGAACTGATGACATACCCGAAGAGACAGAATCCACTCAAGTTTGCAGTGAAGAAATCGAATAACTACATGTGCGTCTCGACAGAATCTTTCAAGTTTGTTGATATTTGCAACTACCTCGCTCCAGGATTCAGCTAAGACAAGTTTTTGAAAGCATTTGGCTGCACCGTGACGAAGGGATGTATGGAACGAGCTGGAGATGACAACTTTCCGTGATTTTCTGATCTGGTATAATAACCGAGATGTAAAACCATTCCTTGAAGCAGTTGACAAGCAGTTTACTTTCTACCAAGAACGCCACATCGACATGTTTAAAGATGGTATCAGTGTTCCGGGCCTCACGTTGAAATACCTGTTCCAGACCATGAATGATGACACTTACTTCACATTATTTAACCAGAAAAACAAAGACCTGCATCACTTGGTGAAAGATAATATCGTTGGTGGACCTTCAATTATCTTCAACCGATACCACAAGAAAGATTTTACCAGAATCAGAGAAACAAAATATGGCAAAGAAGCAAAACCATGTGGAAGTATTATAGGCTTTGATGCGAATGCATTGTATCTTTGGTGCCTAATGCAAGAGGTGCCAACGGGTTGGAGTATTAGACGTCGTGAAGAAAACCAGTTTAAACCAGAACATCCAATGAAGTATGGTAAAATGGCTGAACAATGGTTAGAGTTTTTATCCACGAGAGATGACATCCACATCAGACATCAGTTTAACGGAGCTGAAAAAAATGACTGGTCGAAGACAGTTGGCTGTTGATGGTTGGTGCAAAGAGACACAGACTGTATACCAATTCCATGGCTGCTTCTGGCAAGGACATACCTGCATGAAAGATAAGAATGGCCTTCCTATCATCCATAATGAAGTTAGAGATAAACCGATGAAAGAACTGCTACAAGACACCCGTACCAATGCAAAGTACATCACCGATTTGGGCTATAAACTTATTGAAATCTGGGAGTGTGAGTGGAGAGAGATGAAGCAGACCGATGCCACACTCAAAGCCTTCCTGAAAGAGAACTTTTCAGACAAAATAGATGGTGCGATGACAGAGGAAGAAATACTGAACAAAGTGAAGTCCGGTGAACTGTTTGGTTTAGTCGAATGTGATATACATGTACCAGATCACCTGAAAGAGTACTTTGAAGAGATGACACCTATCTTCAAGAATACAGATATTTCCATAGATGATATTGGTGAACACATGAAGGCCTTTGCCGAGAAGAATGGAATCATGAAGAAGCCCCGTAGAAGTTTGATCGGAAGCTATGGAGCGGAAAAAATGTTATTTGCAACCTCTTTACTGCAGTGGTACCTCCAGCATGGTATTGAAGTTGATCACGTCTATCAAGTTATCCAATATAAACCAAGAAGATGTTTTGAAAAATTTGGAGATGAAGTATCTGAAGCAAGAAGACAAGGAGATGTTGACCCTGACAAGTCGATCGTTGCCGACACCATGAAGCTGTTGGGAAATTCTGGATATGGCAAAACCGTCACCAACAAAGAGAAGCATCGACGTGTGTGCTATTGCGACGACGAAGAAGTTACCAAAGCTGTAAATGGCATGTCCTTCAGAGCCTTGAATCCATTAGATGAAACATTATATGAAGTCGAACTCAACAAGAAGACCATCAAGTTGGATCTGCCACTTCACACCAGATTCTTTGTTTACCAGTATGCGAAACTCCGGATGCTTCAGTTCTATTATGATGTCATTGATACTTTTATCAACCGCCAAGATTTCGAATATGCTGAAATGGACACCGATTCTGCATATATATATGTACTTCGTCACCATCCATAGATGAATTAGTGAAACCAGAGAAGAGAGTAGAATTTTACAAAGAGAATCACAAGTGGTTTCCATCAGAGTGTTGTGATTTCCACAGAGATGATTATGTGAAGACCAAATTAGAAGGCAAAGAATGGCTGTCACCCTCATGCTGCCAAGAAAGAAAGCGTTTTGACAGGAGAACTCCAGGCTTGTTTAAGGTAGAATGGCAGGGAACCGGCATTGTTGGACTGTGTAGTAAAACATATTATTGTTTTGGAGCCACCAATAAATTCAGTTGTAAGGGAATCAGCAAACGCCACAATGATTTGACGAAAGACAGATATTTGCAAGTTTTGAAGACTCAACAAAGTGGATCTGGCATCAACCGAGGATTTGTGATGAATGACAACACTATGTATACCTACCAGCAGATCAGAGATGGACTATCATATTTCTACCCAAAACGAAGAGTTTTAGAAGATGGAGTTAGTACCATACCACAAGAGATTTAAAGAAGAAACAATTGAGTGAGTGTCATATTTTTCTACAACCTGAACCAAGTCTAGCTTTTGCCTACAAAAAGTTCTATTTAGTTGATCAAAATAATTCCTAAAAAAACCGAAATGGTTTTTAGGTGGTCTACTCAATCATATTAGGCTCATCAAAATTTTAAAGTCCTTTATGGCATTCTCTAAAGTCCTTAATGACAGTCCTCATAAAGTCCTATATGGCATTCTCTAAAGTCCTTTATGGCATTCTCTAAAGTCCTTTATGGCAGTTCTCATAAAGTCCTACATGGCAAGTTTTTCTCAAAGTAAAAAGTCCTTTATGGCAGTCCTCATAAAGTCCTATATGGCATTCTCTAAAGTCCTTTATGGCAGTCCTCATAAAGTCCTATATGGCATTCTCTAAAGTCCTTTATGGCAGTCCTCATAAAGTCCTATATGGCATTCTCTAAAGTCCTTTATGGCAGTCATCATAAAGTCCTATATGGCATTCTCTAAAGTCCTTTATGGCATTCTCTAAAGTCCTTTATGGCAGTCCTCATAAAGTCCTATATGGCATTCTCTAAAGTCCTATATGGCAAGTTTTTTCTCAAAGTAAAAAGTCCTATATAGCAGTCCTCATAAAGTCCTACATGGCAATCCTCATAAAGTCCTATATGGCAGTCTTCAAAAAAAAAATTCTAAATGGCAAGTCTTACAAGGCAATACATTTTTTCTAGTGTAAAGATTTTTTCAATTTTTTTATTTATTCTAATACAGAGAGTTTTTTCATCATTATCATCATCATCATCATGTTCCTGATATACTTTAGGCTAACCCTATTGGAAGTGGAGGATACTTCTTTACTTTTTAGTTTCATTCAAAACTTAGTTTCATTCAAAACGTTTTAGTTCAATTTATTTTTAAAAAAATGTTGATTCATGGTATCTTTTAGGTTACACCTATTGGAACCAGATGATACTTCTTTATTCAAAATTTAGTTTCATTCAAAACTTTTTAGTTCCATTTATTTTAAAAACATGTTGATTCATGGTATCTTTTAGGTTACACCTATTGGAACCAGATGATACTTCTTTACTTTTCAGTTTCATTCAAAACTTTATAGTTTCCTTCAAAACTTTTGAGTTCCATTTATTTTTAAAACATGTTGATTCATGGTATCTTTTAGGTTACACCTATTGGAACCAGATGATACTTCTTTACTTTTTAGTTTCATTTCATTTTTTTAAAAGTTGATTCCTGGTGTCTTTTAGGCTACCCCTATTGTATAACCAAAGGAATAAACCATCATCATCATCATTACTAAGAAATTCTCTGTTGTGAATATTTAAAAGAAATGAGAAATTTTTATGATAGAAAAACTAAATTGCTAAGTTGGACATGTTGTTTTCGTTTTTTCTTTTTTGATGAACAAAATAAAATTCCCTCAAAGAGGATACGAACTGTAGGGGGTGGGAATGCACTCGAGCTATTTGACTTATCTCCATTGGACAGAGGTTTGTAGCTTGACCTGTCCCAAGCCAATATAAAATGCAGAGGGCCATATCTTACAGTTTAAGGATCAAGATTGCAGTTTGATCGCCAAACTGACCAATCAGATCGAAGTTAGTCAACCAATCAAATTTCTTTATTCTCATTGTGTTTCTTTCCCATTACTTTCTATACTAATTTTCTAAATTTTCCAACTTTAACCTATAATCCTATAGGAAACAAACACAAACCCCAACCAAGAATCAAAAACTCAATCAAAATTTGTTCAACTGGGGTGATGTTTTCAATCACGTCCGTCAAAGATATATAAGATTAGGCAAAGCATGGACTTGGCATCATTCACGATCGAACCATTGACCAGAAAAGATGTTCCGAATTGGCACCAAGCAGACTTATGCTAACGTCACCCAGTACCAGGGTGAACTGAAGATTCATCTCAGAAGATACTTTGAGGGAAAAGACCGGAAACCTTATCCTACGAAGACTGGTATTGCTCTATCTTTAAAAGAATGGAATGCCTTGAAATCTCAAATAGAAGAAGTAGATGCAGCCATCAAAACCCAACAAACAACTTTAACTGAAGACACTAAACCTACTAACCATGAAGACTTCAAAAATCCAAATCAAGAACCACCTTTGAAGAAGAAGAAGAAGATCACAGTGAGAATAACCCAACCACGACCATTGATCGTTGATGAAATTGATAGTGAACTCAGGCAAGTTCGCTTGCAGATGAACTTTGCTTGGCATATGCTCATTATGTCGAAGAGAACATTGACGCTGTAATGAAAGAAAAATGCTATGGATGTACAGTCGATCACCCAAGTCAGATTCAGCATAATGTATGCCTAATGATGTCTGAAGAAGAGAAGATTATAACATGTTTTAGTGACGCACTTGAAAGAGTTAACAAGAATGATGTTCATCTACTGTGTCACCATAATACTTCTGGAATGAATCCACCACCAGTACAGAAAGAATATGAAGATATGTTCGAGAAACCTCTCACAAATGAACAGAGACGTTGTATTATGGATTTGGTGATTGAATTTATGACCATCAAGAAACCTGTTACAATTGGATTCTAATTGAAGATTTAAATAGATGTTGTAAATAGATGATTTTTTTTATAAAAAAAAAGAAAAAAGAAGAAAAAAAGTATAAAATGAAGAAACAAGAAAAAAAGGTGGTAATGAAGCTTAAGTTATTTGATGTTTATCTTCTTGACAAATATCAAACAAACTTAAACTGTCCCCAGCCAGTAAGTCAGAGGGCCACCAATTTTAAATATTTTTTGGATGACGGTTCATATTGACCACCTCTCCAAAAGGTATAAAAGGGGGAGTAGTCCCCACGTTCAGTGGGGGCCACCTCCCCAAAAGGTATAAAAGGGAAGTAGTACCCACATAGAACAACAACAAAGATGGATCCTCGTTGGAAGCATCCATTCACTTGTTTATTGTGTGGTCCCACGGGTAGTGGTAAATCATCCTTTGTAAATCGGGTTATTCAAAACATTCAAAATATTATATCACCTGTCCCAAGTCACATCATTTGGTGTTATAGTGAATGGCAACCATTATACAATACTTTACCCCAAGTAGAATTCGTAGAGGGTCTCCCTCAAGAATTAAAATCTGATAGTTTAGTCATATTGGATGATCTGATGCTCGATGCAGATGTTCGAGTGTCTAGATTATTTACTAAAGGTAGTCATCACCGTAACATTAGTGTGATCTACATTGTTCAAAATTTATTCGATAAAAATAAAGTCCATAGGACTGTAGCTCTCAATAGTCATTACATGATCTTGTTTAAAAATCCTAGGGATCGTTCTCAGATCTCACACTTGGCAGCACAGATGTATCCTGGTCATTCCAAGTTTCTGAGAGAAGTTTTTGAAGATGCCACTTCGACACCATATGGTTACCTTTTAATAGATCTCAAACAAGATACTCCAGAACACATGAGATTAAGAAGTCAAATTTTTCCTGGGGAAACCCAATATGTGTACCTCCGAAAAGTATAAAAGGGGAGCAACAAGTCTGACTCGAGTCAGAAGCATGTCTGACCGTCTCAAGCGCAACATCGCTCTTCTCAAGGTTCTTATTAAATCGAAACCCGCACTCGTCAAATCCATACTAAAACATGCAGACAAAGAATTGATAACTTGTTTGTGTGACGGTGCCTCGAATATACTGAAGGGAGCAGTACCTCTGACCAAAGCTCAGAGAACCAAACTCGTTCGTCAGAAACAACTAGTGAGGGCAACGGCAAATAAAGGTACCTCTGAGAAAAGGAGGAGACAAATCTTACAGAAAGGGGGATTCTTGGGGGCATTGCTACCTCCTGTACTATTGGGTGCTGTTAAAGGTATATTTGGATGATGGAATATGCAAAGAAGATGGCTTTGGTAGAACCAAGGTTATTGGAACGTCTACAAGAGACTCCAAGACAACTGAATGAACTGGCTGTTTCATCACTGGATAGAGAAATGAGAGATATTCTCGATGCCCCTTTTCTTTCGGCTGATGAAAAGATGACTCAATATAATCAAATTTTACAAAGATACTGGACATTTCAACAAAAGGTAATGCCTCCACGACCAATTAAAGTCGAATTCGAGAAAGATAATAAAGACGAAGACATTCTCGAGTCTGTACCTATGACAATGAAGAGAAAGGGAAAGTTGTTGTTGAATCGTATTAGAAGTGACCCAAATATATCTTGGAATGAGAAGGGTGAATTAGTCTACAAAGATCAAACAGTGGTAGGGTCGAATGTAACAGATCTTCTAAACGATTTACTTAGAAGACGAAAATCTTTCCAACCAAAGGGATAGGAAATGTTGGCCGAAGCTTTGAGAGATAGTAACATACCCTAAGAATTAATTGGTCATAAAGAACGTTAGGATTTTATGAAACAGGCACCGATAAAGTCGGAACCAAAACAACCAAAGAAAACAGAAACGCCAAAGTGGACCGAAAAAAGGTATAAATAGAGTTGACACTTGAACAAGGCAGTCATGGAAGCATTGTACTATGATTCTGAAGTGCCTGGTAGTTTTGGTGGTGTAGAAGCTCTTCATAAAGTGTCCAAGAAAAAAACCAAACAAGTTGTAAAATGGTTAGAGACTCAAGACACATACACTCTTCACAAACCTGTTCGTCGTACATTTCGTAGAAGAAAAGTAATAGTTAGTCGTATAGATGCACAATGGCAAGCTGACTTGGTAGATGTTTCAAACATGAGTAAATTCAACAAAAACATAAAATTTTTGTTGACATGTATAGATGTATTTAGTAAATATGCTTGGGTGATGCCATTACAAAACAAACTTTGTGATTCCATCGTAAAAGCTTTTAGTAAAATTTTCAAACAAGGTCGTAAACCAGAAAAATTACAATCTGATCAAGGCAAAGAATTTCTAAACAGAAAATTTCAGAATTTTCTCAAAGATCACAAAGTCGACTTTTTCACAACACAAAATGTGGAAACAAAATGTTCCATAGTAGAAAGATTCAATAGAACTTTGAAAACCAAAATGTGGAAATATTTTACCAAGAACAATACAATAACTTTTCCACTTCAAAACTTGGTGAAATCATATAATCATTCTCATCATCGCAGTATAGGTATGGCCCCCATCGCCGTGAACTTTGAAAATCAAGAAGAGGTTTGGCAAAGGTTGTATGGACAACCCATAAAACACAAGACACCAAAGTACAAAGTAGGAGACAGAATGAGAATCAGTAAAGTTAAGAAAACTTTTGAGAAAGGTTATTTGCCCAATTGGACCGAAGAGTTATTCACAGTAGTAGCCATCAAGAAAGGACATCCAGTCACATACATGTTACAAGATGATAATGGAGAAATATTGAAAGGGTCATTCTACACTGAAGAGCTTCAGCGAGTTTCACATAAAACTATTTACAAAATCGAACACGTACTCAAGAAACGTGGTCGAGGTAAGAAAAGGGAATTGTTTGTAAAGTGGTTGGGATACCCAACTTCGTTCAATTCGTGGATCAAACAGAGTCAGCTCACCTATAAAAGGAAGTGAAGCTCTGAAGTTTCTTCAAAATGGAAGAAGGATCGAACGGTTCTTTGCCTCTGTTTGGTAAAAGAATTCCAAGGAGCGAGATCACTTATTTTTCACAAATAATCATTTTGTATATCATCATCATTACCAGTGTCGTTAATCTCACTCTGGAAAACACAGACAGCAAGTTGTGGACTGCTCTCTTGATTAGTAGGATAGGATATTTGTTACCAAATTCAACCATTAAGAAAAAGTAATGTTTTATTTGACTCTACCAAGTAATAGTTCTATGAACGTGTTTCCAGAAAACACGTTGACTACGTACACCACTCAGTTATCACAACCAGTGAATCTCACGGGAGAATGGGAAGTAGGTCTGGCAGAGATTCAGTATCCAAATACTTGGTTCAATATTCGTGGAGAAGAAGCTTTCGTTACAGTGTTCTGGTCTTCGAAAAAGAATTACCGACTTACTCTCAAGGAAGGTCGTTATTCGGATCCCATTGATGTGATACGAGCTATCAATGGTGTTAAAGAATTACTCTTGCCTCGTCACGATAAGGTAGCTTTTGAACTGGATAGAGTGACTGGTAAAGTTCGTATCACGGTACGTGATGGAGTCGTGGTCACATTGAGCCCTACTCTTCAAAATATTTTGGGATTTAATGAGTGTGTTTTTAAATCAGGAACATACAATTCTTCCAGAGTTGCCGATGTCAACCAAGGATTTTATTCACTCTATGTATATTGTGACTTGGTTCGTGACCAAGTCGTAGGAGATACAAGGATACCACTTCTTCGTATCGTACCCGTGCGTGGAAAATATGGGGATATCATCTCTAAAACATTTGAGAATGTGTATTATGTACCAGTAGAACGAAATAATTTCAGTACCGTCCAGGTGTATATAAGGGGTGACACAGGAGCCATAGTACCATTCGAGTTCGGGAAAGTGACAGTGACACTTCATTTCAGAAATCGTAGATCTCTTCATTTCACATAAACATGACTTACTGTTGTAAGTCCAAATTATACGAAGAATATTACACGAAACAAGCTGGGAATGGTCTACCGGCTTTTTCTGGAGCTCAAATACAGAGGATATGGTTTGGGAAGTATATTGGGAGGACTGAAGAATATGGTGTTACCTTTATTGAAAACTACAGCCAGGACCGTGGGAAAACAGTTATTGAGAAAAGGAGCAGCCTTTGCCGAAGATGTCATTGAAGGGAAAAATGTAAAAAAGGCAGCAATCAAAAGAGTCAAAGAGGCTGGTGCAGGAGCTTGGAATGAAGTGGTTGGTGGTTCAAAACCACCCGGTAGGAAAAGTATAAAAAGGCCCGCACCACGCAAAACTAGCAAATCGACAAAAAGAAGGAGAACTGTTCAGACCCAAGACCATCTTGGTGCATGATGTCTCTCATTAATGAAAAATCTTGTGAGTGTGTCAACAGCGAACTAGACTTTTTTTCCGTACCACCAACACAGACTAGTGTGGAACATGGGCAATGGGTAGAACACAGGCCTTTGGCGACTATAGGAAACAGTGGTCCAATAGAATTCCACATTGCAGGATTAGGAGATGATTATTTGAATTTGGCACAGACATACTTGGTTGTTAAAGCAACGGTTGTAGATTCCAATGGGGCATCAATTGCACCCGATGCCAAAGTGGGCCCAGTCAATTTATGGATGCATTCCTTATTTAATCAAATCGATATCAGCTTGAATGAAAAACTGGTATCTCCTTCCAACAACACTTATCATTACAGAGCTTTCATAGAAACTTTGTTGAGTTATGGACCAGCTGCCAAGAAGTCACAACTGACTAATGCATTATGGTACAAGGATACGGCCGGACACATGGAAGACTTGACAGATGATAACAAGGGATTTCTTCTTCGAAAGAAATTTATAGAGAAAAGTAAAATCGTGGACATGACTGGAAGATTACATTTGGACATGTTTTTCCAAACTCGTTACTTGCTGAATGGAGTTAATGTTCATGTTAAAATGAATAGAGCCAAAGATGCTTTCGCATTGATGGCCGATACCGCTACATACAAGATCAAAATTCTAGATGTATCCATGTTTGTACGCAAAGAGAGACTCCAATCATTCGTGAGAATGGCTCACGAGAATCCATATAATTTCAAGAACTACAAAATCAATTACTTGGCATTGTACGTGGATGGGCAGCAGATTCCAGCCAAACCATTACAACCTAGATTCGAACAACAAGAAGTGGCCAGATGTTATGCAACTCTGTTCAAGGAACTGGACAAATGTATGAGAATGAAGGAAACCACATCAGCCGAGAAGAGTACATAAATGGATACACCCTATTCGTAGTCGACCTGACTCCAGATCTATCACATGGACAACACTTCGATCTGGTGAAGAGAGGAAACTTGAGACTAGAAGTCCATTTCGAAAACCCATTACCAACCACAATCAACGTACTGGTGTATGCAGAATTCCAGAACATCATAGAAGTGGATAAGAATAGACAAGTAATCTTCGATTATTCGACATGAACACGTTGCAGTTAGAGAATGCACTTCGATCAGATAGTTGTTTGAAGAGAATATGTTTGGGTGTATTTTCAAGAAACAAATTACCAAGAAGATTACCAGATCACAGACCAGTGGCTTTGATATTCAACACGGATCCAGACCACAGAAAAGGAGAACATTGGGTGGCTCTCTTTGTGAGTCACCACAACACAGAATACTTTGATTCCCATGGATTACCATCACAACACAGACCATTCGAGAATTTCCTGAAGAAGAATTCCAGATATTGGAAGTATAATACGAAACGCCTTCAAGGACCATTATCAGTGTGTGGACAATACTGTCTGTTTTACTTGAAACATCGCTGTCGCGGTGTACCGATGGAAACCCCATATCCAACATGTTTACCACTGATCTAATGGATAATGATGTGTTGGTTAATGACGTCATAGAGGAAACCAGCCACTAGATGTCGCTGCATTGAAGGAAAACTATAAAAACTGGTGCACTTGGTGTTCAGCTCATTTGTGTTTCGACAGCCAAAGAAGAAGGATGTCTACTAATGTGACCGTCTTCAAACTTAACAACGATTTACAGATTCAACTGTTCAAGAACGACGTTGGGTTCCAGTTTACCACCAGAGATTGGGAACAATTGACCAAAGCAGTGGATATTGCAAAGAAGAGAAGTCTTGAAATAGGAGAACCCAAACCAAAAAGAGAAAGAAAACCAAAGAAGAATGAAGATAAAAAGGATTGAAGAATGTTCACTATTCCATGTTTGATCAGGATGGCACTGAATGATTATCAACCAAGAAACCAAGAAACAAGAAATCCAAGAGACTTTGTAGAGAGAATGAGCGTTTCATTCGAAACGTATTTTCGTGATGTTCCGCCACCGGTACTGGAGCAGTTATTACGTGGAGAAGATAAAATAAGAAAGACACCAGAACAAAGACCACCAAAACACATCAAGTATGCACTGGAGGAAAATCGTCTCAAGACATTTCAATTCATGGTACAAAGTGAAAGTGTGAAAACCCCGAATGAACTGACAAAAGCTGGATTCTTTTATTTTGGGACAGGAGACAGAACTCAATGTTTTCATTGTGGTATTATTGTTCGTTTCTGGGAAACAGAAGATGATGTTATAGAAGAACACAGAAAATATTCTCCAGACTGTTATTACATTCATAATTTACCACCTGAATTCATGGACGTTGAAAAAGAAGAAGAAATGGCCATCAGAGAAGAAGAAGAAATGGACACATCATTTCAAGAAGAAGAAGATTCACGGAGTACAAAATGTAGTGTGTGTTTATTAGCTGAAGCCAATGTCGCTCCGCGACCATGTAACCATTTGTGTCTGTGCAAAGACTGCTGTAAACCACTCAGAAGATGTCCAATCTGCAGAAAGTCTGTTTATGAATATCTGACAATCTACATACCATAAAAAGATGTATTTTTGTTGTTGAATAAAAGAAATTTAAATTTATATTTAGTGTTGTTATTTTTTTAAACTTTCCATCGAAGTACAAAGAAAAATCAAAATGAGGGATAGTAAATTAGACCTCGTACGATACATCTGTTGGGTAGATCCTCATATGAGTATATGGTGGAACTTAGCTTCATGGCCTTCATGCCCACATATGGGTCCTACTTGTAATTTAAATAATGGATTTCTGGGTAAATTTGTCCTATAGCACTACGTGCTACTCTTAATAAGGAAATAAAACGTCATGGGATCCCCCCAAAAAAGGGAACATTACTCCACTTCAAACGAACACACCCCCTCGGTATTACGTGCTACTCTTAATAGGGAAATAACACGTCATGGGATCAAAAAAAGGGATTCTTAAAGAATTCGAAATAATACAACTTGACGGGTTTATTTGGGTAATTGAATGAGGATTCTGGGAAAATACGAACCAGAAATTAACTCCACTTCAGTCGAATGCACCCCTTGCACCCTCTCGGTACTATAGCACTACGTGCTAAGCCGATCAATTGGGGAAATAAAGTCAATTTCGGTGATTTCGGGTGGTTTTTGGTGATTTGGAGGGATTGTCGGGTTGTTTGTGGTAATTAGATTTACTCTTCTACAATCGAACACACCCTCCGAACATACCCCGTCTTATTGCAGAACAATTGGGTAACATAGCAATCACGTGCTACCATAGAAACCAAGATGGCGGCCTCCAGTATACAAAATGGACGACGGAAACACATATCACCCTAACAACACGCGCTGCGCATGCGCACTAACACCACGTATCACTATGGGGATGACGTCACAACATGGCCGCTCACGCGGGTTACCATGACAACACAACATGGCGGCACTAGGTCACGTGACATGGCGTCACTTCCGGGGTCCTGCACCGGGGTCCTGCAACCTTTACCTCATATGTACCTGACATACTACTCTCGTTCCAACGAGGCGTCATAACCTATGTTTTTGGGACAAAAAAATGGAAAATTAATTGGCGATTTTTGAGAATAGAGCTGGCCGGTTTTGCTGTTACGATGGGTAAAGGGTTAACTATGAATTTAACCAATTATATCAAGCTTGACAGAGCTCAATGAGCTCTGTCAAACAAGGTATATCTGGTTAAATATCAAACTGCATTATGGGAAATATTTGCTGCTGAAAACTTTGCCATTTTGACATCAGAGTGCAGAGAGTTAAAAATCATTTTTATTTCCTTCCATAGTGGGGATGAATATTATTCAAGGAAAAAAAAATCAGACCAACCTAACATTTTCCAACAAATACTTTGGAGGCGGGGTGGGTTCGCCCCCCCCCCCCCTGTATCTATGCTACTTACAACAGAATTCGAAGACTCGATGGGCGTAAGTCCTCAGGAGTAAAAGTTTTAGAATACCCCCCCCCCCCCCCAACACACAAACTTGTTTCAACGGCCAATAGCTGGGTACATCCCACCCCCGCCCCAACAAGAAATTTTGTCCATCCTGGGGGTGGTAGGGAGGGTTTTAGGATATTTGTGTGGGGCGATAAAATTGTACAGAACGCAAAATCCAATGTGCGTTGCAACCATCGATAAAAGTTTGAAAAACTGATCACGTGTAGAAACACTACTTCTTTAATTTTCAAGGGCGAGAGGGGGCACCAAGGGCGCTTGCCCACATCCCACTCTACCTCGCAGATATTACATGATTATGCCATGATTTAACCCTTTACCTAACGTAACGGCCAAAACCGAACAGCGCTATTTTCAAAAATCGCCAATTAATTTTCATTATATTTTTCATTTTTTGTCTCAAAAACATAGGTTATGACCCCTCGTTGGAACGAGCTCTTTCCAACGAGGGGTCATAACCTATGTTTTTGAGACAAAAAATGAAAAAAAATAGTTATTCAAGAATTATTTTTGCAAGTGTCGTCTGCTTTTCAGGTTAGGCAAAGGGTTAAATGATTTAAAAAAAAACGAGTCCCCGTCTTCCAATTATCCATGACTGATTTCCTCACGGGCATCAAACTTTCCAACATTTCGTAGGTAATTTCCCCATCTTGAAGAATACTCCTGCTTGAGCTTTGGATATGCCTTTCTATTGGAATCCGATTCGTGCTCGGCTGCTTCAGACTTAGTCGCTCTCTCACTCTTTGAGAACCATCTTGTTCGAGCTGTCGAATATTTGAATATCGTACCCTGACTACATCAACGTGCCATCTGTAATGAGCATTGCAGATGTCACCTTTATGCATTACGCGCAAAAACTAAAGTGTTAAAAACTACACTCGAAGTGCTGTATTTTACACTTACTACGTTAGTGCTGAACTAGCGCTTTGTTCAAGTGTAGATATCCCAGAACTTGACAGGTGTTACAATAATACAACTTAACAAGTGTAATGTCGAGACACTTAAAAGGAAACAACGCAGATGACGCGGATCAGGCTCGAACTCTCGAGCCTGATCCGCGTCATCTGCCTGCGTTGTATCTTTTTAATTATGTACCCATCAAGCGCAAATCAAATTATGGACGATTATGGAAGAACCACCAATGCTAGACACATGGGAAGTGCCATCCATTCAAGTTTCAGATGTCCGACGATTGTAATGTCTAAGTGCTTAAAGCATTGCACTTTGAGTGTTAAAATCAAACCCTAAGAGTTAGAAAGGGTTTAACACCTTGAAAGTGTCAGTTTTAACACTTTAGTTTTTAGTGTGTAATTGGACGATATACTACTATATATTCGAATATCAGGAAAGAAGGGGGCGCGGTGGCTCAGTAGGTAGAGGTGCAGGCTGCAAGCCGAGAGGTCCTCGGTTCGAATCCCACCTGCGGCAACCGCGTTGTGTCCTTGGGCAAGACACTTCACCCCCATTGCCCATGTGGGGGCACGATGACGCCGTGTACTAAGGCGTACTGCACGTCGATGGTACGCATGTCTTCAACCAATCTAACCCTGCCTGTGCTGCAGTGCGGGGTTACGATGTTGGGGAGCTGGCAGCTGCTCGTCGTTGCTCGGTGGTTCTCTCCGGGTACTCCGGCTTCCTCCACCCGTAAAACTGTCACGGTCATGATTAGCCATTGTGCATAAATATGTGACCTTAAACATCAATAAATAAATAAATAAATAAATAAATAAATAAATCAGGAAAGAATTTGCACTCGAGCGAATATTCGGGCCGAACATTGAACTGAATTTAATGATTGAAAAATAAATTTGTGCAGGCTTATTTATAAGCAGATAAACAGACATGGGGTACATTCGATACATTTTTTGCCTAGCGGCGAGACAGATGAGTTCTTCAAAATAGACTATCATTTATTTAACACTTTACCCAACGAGCTCGTTCCAATGAGGGGTCATATGATATGGTTTTGCTGAATATTTTGGAAAAATATAATTTTTTCAACTGCTTAATTTTTTAGTAACGCGGGTGGTTGCGGCCGATTCGTTGGGTAAGGGGTTAAATGATTAATTTCAAGTCAGTTGGTACTGTTGAAACAATATTTTACTGATGTATGTACGCCTGATGATTCAACCATCTGCCCGGAAGCAATAAAAACATTAACATTACAGTAATTGGAAGTATGGCCGAAAAGTTATACGACCAAATCGTTTGAAATCAGCAGGGCAATCACAAGATTTATTATTAATTTATTTATTGGAGCTTATCGACACTTTCGATAGCCAGGGTCACCTCGTGTAGGACAGTTGTGCCGGTGGCGGAAGTCCGAGTACCCGGGAGAACCACCAAGCAACGGAGAGTTACTGCCAGACTCCGCAACGTACTAACGCCACACATGCAGGGTTAGCATTAGTTGAAGACAAGTGCACCATCGACGTCACTACGCCTTAGTACACAGCGCCATCGTGTCCCCACGCGGGCAATCTGATGAAGTGCCTTGCCCAAGGATACAACGCAGTTATGCAAGCACAAGATATTACATTTTGAAGTAAATATTGAATTATAGAGTCCCATTTAAACCCTTTACCCAACGCAGACGATATTAAAATTTATTATTTTAAATATCATTTTTTTAATTTCTCAAAAAATATCAACAATACCATATCATGTGATCCCTCGTTGGAACGAGCTCATGAGCTCGTTCCAACGAGGGGTCACATGATATGGTTTTGTTGAAGTTTTTTGAAAACTAATATTTTTTCAACTGCTGAATTTGCATATTACGCGGTCGGATGCGGGCGATTCGTTGGGTAAAGGGTAAAAAAACATTAAAAAGAATACAGTTAACTGGTTAATTGCGTGCGAGGAGCCACTCTCAGCCCTTTAAAAAAATAAAGATACCAGAATAAAAAAAAACCCTGTTTTCCTTGCTCATGTTTCATATTCTGCCAAGTGCAAATAATATTTTGTTTATATAAATTTGTTTTATTACAAATTCTTGGAGAGTGCCTGTGGGCAGTCTCCGATAATGTGAAATAAACAAATTTTGAATAACAAATTCGGATCACGAAAAATAATCTGACCCTCAACCAGTTAATATACATGTAGCTATGTATGAAAATCCTACCAATGTTGGTTTATAAGACACTTAACTGTATAAAAAACTTGATTCTTTTCATTTAATTCTATATATTTACAAAGCATGTTGATACACAGCTTTGGTAATGCAAACTCTCCTCCACTCACAAATGCCACCTCACTGCACCCAAGGCACTCACTCTTTCTGTCGCTGTCTCTCTCTCTCTCTCATACACCTTTACTCACACTTTACTTATGGCGTTTTCAGATTGAAAACCAGCGAAAGTCCTCCAAATATTGATTTAAAAGTAGTAAAAATCCCCCCTTCCAAATGTTGATTTTACTTGGAATTTTTGACTACCAATGACTCAGTTGGATACCTAATAGTCAAGGGGTGTACAAATGGAATTCTGCATCGTAACCCCTTTACCTAACAAATCGAATGCACCCACCCGCGGATTTTACAAATTCAGCAGTTGAAAAAAAAAGCTTAACCAATTTTCCACAGAACCACTTCATGTGACCCCTCACTGGAACGAGCTCGTCGAAGGTTACATGATATGATTTTGTTGAAAATTTTAGAAAATTAAAAAAAAAATTAATATAACAAAATTTGATATTATGTATTGGTAAAAACCTGTAGTTGGAAGTTTTGACTTGGGGCGGAGGTGCTAAAGGAATCTCTCTGCCCCCCCCTCTCTCCCCCTCGCTCTCTCTCCTCTTTCTTTCACCCTCTCTTTATCGCCATCTTTCTCCTCTCTCCCCCTCTTTCACTTTCTGTCTCTCCCCACTCTTGTCTCTCTAGCCTATCCCTTGCTCTCTCTCTCTCTCTCCCATCTCTTTCTTTCTGTATCACCCCTTTCTCTCGCTCTCACTTTCTCTCCATTATACACCCTTTCTCTTTCTCCCTCTCACTGTTCGAGAACCATCTTCTTCGAGCTGTCGAATAATTGAATCCCCTACAAGATATTCGAAAATTAGGATTGAATTTGCATTCGAGCGAATATTCGAATATTCGTGCAGAACATTAAACTGAAGTGACTGATTGAAAAAATAAATTTGTGTGGACGTATTTACAACCGGATAACCAGACATGGGGTACATTCGATATATTCTTTACCTTGCGGCGAGACAGATGAATTCTTTAATATAGACAATCATTTATTTAAATGATCACATTCGAGTCAGTTGGTTCTGTCAAAACAATATTTTACTGATGTATGTATGCCTGATGATTCAACCATCTGCCCGGAAGCAATAAAAACATTAACATTACAGTAATTGGGAGTATGGCCAAAAAGTTATACGACCAAATCGATTGAAATCAGCGGGGCAAGCACAAGATATTACAGTAAGTAAGTGAATATTGTATTAGTGTCCCATTTCACAACATATTAAAAAGAATACAATAAATTTTCATAGTAGCTGCAGTACAGCTGCCCTGGACTGGTTTTTATTACCCGGGAAGCGTCTGCGTGGACATCACTGCCCCGCGTGGATTACGACCTGTCCAGTGTCCACGACGACTGAACTGTATGAATGAAATCCTGTTGATTTACGAGACACTTAACAGTGAAAAACGTTTCATTTAATTCTATATATTTACAAGGTAATATAATAAAGCATGTTGATACACAGCTTTCTTAATACACGCCGCCATCCACTCATCAATGCCCCCATATCCAACGCTCTCACTCTTTCTATGCCTTTGTCTCTCTTTCCCATACCCCTGTACTCACTGACCATCCAACGCTCACCACCCACAAGTCCATAAATCCGACATAGCTGTTCCACGCACCCTCTCTCCCTCCCTCACCCAACGCTCACTCACTCTCTCCCCATCTCCCATTCTCTCTCTCTTATCATTGCTTCCCCATCTATCACTCACGACATCCAAGGATATGAATTCGACAGAGATGTTCCGCACGCTCTCGCCATTTGCAATATATTTACATTTTGATTGATTTGTGTCTATTATACATGTCTCACCCAGCCTCTCCCATCATTCGTCACATTTACAATACCTGGAAATTCGATGCCCAAAATTGGAAAAAAGTTGGAAATTTTAGACAGGGCACTAGTGACATTTTCCAAACATGTCTAGAATTTGGTCAAAATATGGCGTTTTAAGATTGAAAACCAGCGGAAGTCCTCCAAACATCGATTTATAAGTAGTAACCCCCGCCCCCTATTGATTTTATTTGGAATTTTGACCACCAAGAACCTCAGTTGGATACTTTATAGTCGGGGTGGGGTGGAGGGGGGAGCTGGGGGAGGGGGGGGGGTTGTGTACAAATTATATTCTGCATCTTAATCCCTTTACCTACTGAATCGAACGCATCCACCTTCGGAATTTACAAATGCAGCAGCTGAACAAAAAAGCTTTAAAAATATTCTACAAAACCATATCACTGGAACGAGCTTGTCGACGGGTTACATGATGTGGTTTCGTGTGTTGTGTAAAGGGTTAAACCCTGTAGTTGGAGAATTTTGATTCGGGGGCGAGGGCGCTAAATGAATTTCTCACTTGTTGGAAATTATGCAGTGGTCGTCGGAATTTTGCATACCATAGGTCGTGGGTGGGGACGGGGTGGGGGCAGGGAGGTGGCGCAACTGGAAATCTAGATTTGGACACCTCCATCCAAGACCCATTAGCTACATCCCTGCAAGGAAAGTAAATGTGTTATTGTCATAAATCTGTTCAAAAAAGGTGTTCTGTTCTCAAAAAGGCTTTCTCTAATATAGGGGATGTGGAGATCAGGGCGGATCTTACGTGACGTAATAGCAACGTCACCTAGTTACATCATGTTTGATTGCCATGGTAGCCCGCGTGAACGGCCATCTTGTGACGCCATCCCCATAGTGTTACGTGGTCTTAGTGCGCATGCGCAGCATGTGTTGTTAGGGTGACACATGTCCCCGTCGTCCATTTTATATATTGGAGGGAGCCGTCTTGGTTTCTATGGTAGCACTTGGTTGCTATGTGGCCTAAACATAGGCGCGTTCCTTTGCATAAAAGTCAATCTAATTACCCAGAATCCTTGGTTACTTCCAAGAAGTACCATAAACAATCCGACACCTGTTTATTTACCTAGGATTTCCCACTAAATTTTCAGTTTCTTCCTGTTTATTTCAGGTAGGATCCACCAAGCATCCTTCTTGTGATAGTAGCAAGTAATGCTATAAGACGCTACCCTTTGTATAAAAGTAAATCTAATTACCACAAACAACCCGACAACGACCTAAAATCACAAAACACACCATATCACAGAAACGGGTTCGGATTCCCCCTGAATCCTCGTTTTTGTCCAATCCTGTGGCGCGTACTTTTGTATAAGAGTATATCTAATTGCCAAAAACATTCCGACAATTGTTTATTTGGCTCGGATTTCTAACTAAAACCTCGCTTTCTAACTGTTTATTTGGTTCGGATTCCCGTACAGCCCCCCCCCCCCCCCTATAGGTGTAGCACGTAGTGCTATAGGACCTATAGATGTACGTTCAGTAGCCCTGTTAGTCTACCGTTAGTCCTTTGTACTATTAATCCCCCTAATGCATTATGTTGTCGTACGGTTGATGTAGGTAATGCATAATGATAAGTCATGCAGAGTTGCGCGGTATGCTTGGTAGTCCAGTACTGTAGAATAGAGTGTACTGTATCTACCCTGTTGGTCTACTGTTAGCCCTCAGTACTATTGACTGACCTATGTTTTTGTACTATGCTATCGGTGGTTTGGAATGCTTGGTCGCTTGGTTGTGGGGGTGTGTACTTAGTTTCCAGTATCGCAGTATAGTATGAGTGGTCTTATGGACATTGTCAGACTGGAGGGAGGTTAGAGGTCAGACCATGAAATAGCTAGCAATCCTGTGATAGTACTACAAGTCATTTGTCGATGTGGGCGGTTCTACCACAAGACAGATAGTGTTAGCCACAGTACAAACCATGATTAGTAGTGAAAATCGAAAGAAGTGGATGAAGAAAGTGGAATTTTGTCATAGAACAGATGGCGATGACTGGGGACAAGTTAGCAGTAGTGGCCTTGGGGCTATGAATGCTTAAGGATGGTCTAGAAGCAAGAAACAAAACAGATGCTAAGGACCATAACTTCCCCAAAAAGAAACCTCCAAAAGGTATCCTGCAATAGTACATCACCATGTCATATGTTTCCTCCAATACCGAGATGGGGTCGAAGAGTAGAAAGAGTAATTACCTTTAGAAGCAATTACTCTCATTATATGACTCTTCCCTATTGGCAGGGGAATGCCCTCGAGTGTTGATGTTAAAACACGGAATCCAAATTTTACGGAATCATCTAGAAATCTCAATTACGGAATGCCTGAAATGTATACAGGGGAAAATCTGATTCAACCTTGATCAATGTTATAGTTGAGACAGAGATAGGTATAGCTAGGAAGTAATGGATGAGATATGGGGCAGAATAACAGAAGCCAATATTACTGGTATAATGCCGCAATGGAACAAGACTGTTGTAGAAGCTAATGATAGGACAGATAGACCATAGACCAGTAGTGGTCTTGGAGCTTTGGCGACAAGATGGAAGCGGTTGGTAAAGACTACATTAGATCTCAATGAGGGATTACTAATGGTCCTCATGGCCTTATACGACAAAAAAGGGGTTGCCGAAGGCCATGTTTTCCAAAAAGGGGTGCCGAAATTGGGGGTCCCTGGGGATATGGCTGTTAAATACTGAAATGAGGCTAAGAGTCGTAGTAAATTTTACCTCATTGAGGGATTTTTAATGGTCCTCATAACCTCAAAATTCAATGAGGCTATGAGGGATAATAAATGAGGACTCATTGAGGTCCTTTACATAGCCCTCATGGCCTCATACGACAAAAAAAGGGTTTTCTCCTACAGGTATCCTCGATAGGTATCCTCGAATAATACAATACCAGGCCATAGGTATCCTCAAATACTGAAATGAGGCTAAGAGTCGTAGTAAATGTTACCTCATTGAGGGATTTTATAATGGTCCTCATAACCTCAAAATTCAATGAGGCTATGAGGGATAATAAATGAGGACTCATTGAGGGTTTTTACATAGCCCTCATGGCCTCATACAACAAAAAAAGGGATTCTCCTAAAGGTATCCTCGATAGGTATCCTCGAATAATACAATACCAGGCAATAGATATCCTCAAATACTGAATGAGGCTAAGAGTCGTAGTAAATTATACCCCATTGAGGGATTTTTTCAAGGTCCTCATAACCTCAAAATTCAATGAGGGTATGAGGGATAATAAATGAGGGACTCATTGAGGGCTTTTACATAGCCCTCATGGCCCTCATACGACAAAAAAGGGATTCCATAGCCACGGGTGTTTCCCCAAAAATGGGATTCCATGGGATATGGCCATTGGATATAGAGGCGATGAGAATCGGATACGACTTCGTTGTAATAAGGGGAGATAACCCTGCATACAGATTATGGGAAATCAAGCAATCTGGTTGGTTATAAATGATCTAGATATATGAAATAACAAGAGTACACGGAATAGGGTCAGAACTTACAAGAATCGACCAGAAATTGCTAAATATGGTAATAATAAGGTAAACTGTTCCAGCTAATAGGCTCTTCTACGCTACTGAAGTATACTCGAGAACAAAGGAACATGGTTAGGTAGAGGAAAACTGTTGCATATATAGATACAAGCAGAGGAATTCTGAAAGAATTCGAAATAGTAAAAGTTGGGATAGATTTTGGTGATTTGAAGGGATTGTCGGGTTGTTTGTGGTAATTAGATTTACTCTTCTACAAAGGAACATACCCTCCGAACATACCCCGTCCTATTGCAGAAAAAATTGGGTAACATAGCAATCACGTGCTACCATAGAAACCAAGATGGCGGCCTCCAGTATACAAAATGGACGACGGAAAACACGTGTCACCCTAACAACACGCGGCTGCGCATGCGTACTAACACCACGTATCACTATGGAGATAACGTCCACAACATGGCCGCTCACGCGGGGTTACCATGACAATTCAACATGGCGCCACTAGGTCACGTGACATGACATCACTTCCGGGGTCCCCATAATTGGGGTGAAACGTGCGAGTCATACTACTGCTCTAGCTCATTTGAAGAAATCACCATTCAAGTTTTTCGGAACCCCGCTTACATCACACATGAACGTTGACATCCTTTGTTTCCGAGATAAGTCGAAAAGTTGTTAAAGAATTTAAAATGTATTTGTCTGCTACTAGTAGTGCAAGTCAAGAATGACAGTGATACATGAACTGGGAACCGTATAAGCAGATTAGTATGATCCCCGATTCAGTCTGGAGGTGGGATGGGGAAATCTCACCCGAGGGGCAAGATATTTGAACCAGACCCGAGGCTTGCCGAGGGTCTGGTTCAAATATCTTGCCCCGAGGGTGAGATTTCCCCATTCCCACCTTCAGACTCATCGAGGATCATTTTTCTCCCCCCCCCCCCCCACCATGCAGCGATTACGTTAGCCAGAGGTAATTGGGAGTCACGTGCTGATTCAATCAACTCAATTTGTATTTGTTGTTTTGGTGAAACTGATGACACCATCGGAAAGAGCATGCACAAGTTATGTATATACCAAAGGTATATACCTGAAATCGATTAGGAACGGCGGCAGCTTGAGGGTTGAAGAGTTTTTAGAACATCGAACTTTGATCACACTGCATTTCGATGACGTCAACATGAATTAGTTGGCAGCAAGAAACTGATACGATATGCATAAGGTCATAATAACGTTATAAATGTATAACGTCACGTGGGTGGGGTGGGATTATTATAATCCCTGATTGGTACGGGTGTGGGATGGGGAAAATCTCATCCGAGGGCAAGATATTTGGGCCAGACACGAGGCTTGCCGAGTGTCTGGACCAAATATCTTGTCCTGAGGGTGAGATTTTCCCATCCCACACCCGTATCCATCAGGGATTATTTTTCTTCCCCCCCCCACCATACAACGGGTACGTTAGCCAGAGGTAATCGGCGGTCACTTGCTGATATAATCAACTCACTTGGTATTCGTTGTTTTGAAAAACTAATGACACCATCGGAAAAAGCATGCAAAAGTTATGTATATACCAAAGGTATATACCACGAAATCAATTAGGAACGGTGGCATCTTGGGGTTTAAAGAGTTTTAGAGCAACAAACTTTGATCACACGGCATTCTGATGACGTCAATATGAATTAGTTGGTAGCAAGAAACTGATACGATATGCATAACGTCAAAATAACGTTGTAAATGTGGTGGGATACATCTATCTCTCCCTGCTATCTCACCCTGGACAGACGTATGTTACACATGCAGTGGGGGGAGAAACATATGTCTCTCCCTGCTATCTCACCCGGGACAAACGTATGTTACACATGCAGTGGGTGTGGGGGGGGGGGGGGGGAGGAGAAAGTGCAGTGATAGGTACCTAGAGCTAATCATGGAAATGATAATGGTAGAAGACTCCTATACAGGAGTAGTGTTCAACCGATTACCAAAAATGGTCGCTGACCGATTACCCGTTATTTGAGTACACACTCGGCCGATTCCGATTATAATACTGTGCACTTCTAGACGAGTCGAGGCTTAAAAGAACTGCATAACACTGAACATATTTCACAGTGTTAAACGTCGTTGACTTAGATCGCAGTTAAAATGACCAGACGCACACACTTGGGCGGTATACGTGGCTCTCAGAGGACAATGACAAGGGCTAACAGTCGACCAACAGGGGTACAAACCGTACATCATATGCTACCATACTAGACAACTAAGCATTGTCTCGCAGTACCACCCGGCCTTGCATTACACACTGCCTATAACACCCACACGATGGAATGAAACATTCGATGGGTTAGTTTAGTACCAGGGGCGAACAGTAGACCAACAGGGGTTGCAGACCGTATACACTATACTACCGTATCACATACGCATCCTAGCTTAATCTGCCAAGCATACAACATGAGGCTGCGTGATCTAGCATTACGTACTACCCACAGCGACCCCCAATGTAATGCATTCGATGGATTTAGTATTACTAAGGGCTAACATGTAGACCAACATAGTCAGAGACCGTGCATCATATACTACCGCACTAGACAACCAACCGTTACCCCACCCATTTGAACAATACACTCTGGCCAAGCATTACTCACTACCTTTATCAGTTATAGGATAATACAAAGCATTCGGTAGCTTGGTAGTACCGATGGCTATCAGTAGACCTACAGGGGAATGTGCCGTTCATACTACACTACCATATCAAACCCGACACACCGACCCGAACAACTTAATGTCGGATTATACAATCGTCATCAACAGCGCTCAACGTTTTCTATGAAATAGCATTTTTCCCATCAATTTTCTGTCGCATTACCCACAAATAAACCACACTTTATACCCAAAGCTATGTCCATGCATATGTAACTTTTACATACCACTGCATATACTGCAGTACGCATACCACATGCTAGACTCAATTGGATGGAGCGTAAAGCATGTCTCGCGTGGGCTTCATGACGAGTTCTGTTCCTGTGGGAATTTAAAATTGGCGGCTCCACCAAAAGTCCAGGTAATGTAACACGATTCATACGTGCCATACTATACTACTCAAAGTTTGCTAAGTACCAAATATTTGACACATCATTGTGAAATTTGCTTGTGACATATTTGCGATATTTTTGGGGGATATGATTGAGAAATGTATTGAGATGGTCCCCAGTGTTTACATTAGCTCTCTTGGCAGGCAGACTTTTTGTGACAGTCATGGAAAGCATGCACCCCTTGATTTTCATGATGATTTTGTGTACTGTCTACATGTACATGACACGTGTAGGGTATTCAGTCTTCATTTCAACACAAACCCTTGTGATTTAATGATTGAATATGGCAAATGCAAATGTAAGAAGACATTTGTCTAGAGCAGAAATGTGGCGGGTCTGTAGGGATGGTGGAGCAAGGGGCTACCCATCGTCAGGGTGGTGAAGCCCTTGGTGTGTACCATACGGTGATCACCAGAGCCTTGGCAAGATTTCAGCAGTATGGCACACCAGTAAGACGGCATGATGGTGGCAGAGACAGGGCAACATCTGCAGCTGAAGACCGGTTTTTGATCACTCAGGCCTGTAGAAACCGTTTTGCCACAGCAACCCAGCTTCGCAGTGACCTTCAGAATGCAATCCGGGGTAAATGTTTCGACGCAGACTATCCGGACAAGGTTGCACGAAGGTGGTCTCCGATCGACAAGACCGTGTATTTGCATTCCGCTGTCCCAGAACCACCACCACAGGCACGATATGAATAGGCCATGGACCTCGTGGATGGACCAGAGAAGATTGGCGACCTGTCCTTTTTAAAGATGAGTCAAGGTACTGTCTAGACCACAGAGATAGGCGTTTCTAAGGTATGGAAAAGACCAGGAGGCGATTCCATGCAGCCGACATTGCTGAGCATGACCGCTATGGTGGAGGGTCAATCATGGTCTGGGCGGCATCAGCAGGATGGACGTACAGAGCTCTGTGTCCTTGAACGTGGTACATTGATTGCACAGCGGTATATTGATGAGATCCTGGATGTCCACCACGTCAGATTGTATGCAGGTGCAGTGGGGGATAGATTCATTCTGATGGACACTAATGCCCGCCCATCCCCATGTTGCCTATTCTGTCGGGGGAGTACCGACAGAGGGAGGGGATTGAGCATATGGACTAGCCAGCAAGATCCCCTGACCTCAATCCAATCGAACATATAATGAATGAGTTGCAGCTTGCAATTTCAGCCCGTCCAGTCCAAACAAGAAGTGTTCAGGCGCTTGGTGCCATGCTGGTCCAAGAATGGAACAACATCCCACAAAGGACCACCAGGAACCTGATTGGGAGCATGGAGAATGCGTTGTCAAGCTGTAATTAACAGTAATGGGTCTCAAACTCGATATTGAACCCATACCAGTTCGCTCCGTCAACTTTTTGGCAAACTGAAAATTTTCCTCTTTTGCCAATAATATCCATTTTCCATGGTTATCGTATTCAAAAGCTAAAAAATAATGTCAAACACAAACAAAATCTTAATTTCTGTACTTAAATCATTAAAGATATAATTAAATAAAAAATATATACACTTTTCATCACAATATTTCAACTAAAACGTAAAACAGGCAGTTGGATTTTCTTGGTGCTTAACAAACTTTGAGTAGTATATTATCAACCATTAGAGCTATGAACGGACGAGAATTTGACGGAGATCTGTCTATGGTACTGCTACAACTTATTGCAACTTTTGCATAACATAACATAACAATTTTGGGCTAGAAAAGCTATAAAAGTAGTATAGCATGTACCCGATCGGGCCTGATTACCCGGACTTTTGGGGGGAGAAGCTAGTGTTAAATTCCCATAGGAACCGGACTTTTGGGGGGAGCAACTTTTTTCTGGTGCAAAGGTACGGCCCCTTGCAGCTAGATCCGCCAAATGGTGTACCTACTGACTATATGGTATGCTATGGTATGTATAGTGATATAGGTAAACACAGGGCTATGGGTATTTATTATGGGTAAGTGGTGGTAAGACGATGGAAAAGTTGGGTTTTCTTGAAAGTTTTCCCTGCGAAACGGTTGACGTTGCTATTGACGTCGTGACGTCATGATATGCACACGACGTCATATAGATGCTGACCACTGTTATTGTCCAGTATACAATCTGACATAACGTTATTCGGGTCAGGGGATGTCGGACTTCTTGTAGGGGGTGGGGGGAGGGTTGGTGATCTGGTAGTGGTGGTATATATCCATGTTGGTATACTATTAGCCCTTGGATCTATATATCCGTGTTGGGTATACTATTAGCCCTTGGGTCTTCATATTATCCTATGTCTGCTATAGCTAGGTCAAGCAGTATTGTGGGGATGGAGGCAATGCATGGTCGTCTAGTGGTGGTATTGCGAGATAGTCCTTGTGGTTTAGACTGGCAGTATAGGATGAATGGTCTGTTGGCCTATTACCCCCTTAGTACTATTTACCTACCGAATCATTTGTATTATCTTATGGCTGGTATTGGTAGTTCGTAATGCTAGATCAGGCAGTATTATAATCGTTTGTATAGAAGTGGGGCATAGGATGCATTGCATATACCACTTTAGGTCCCCTGTTAGTCCTCGGTATTATTAACCAACCGATTGCTTTGTATTATTCTATGACTGGTATAGGTAGTACGTTATGGCAGGTCAAGTGGTATTGTGGAGTGGGGGTGGGGGTAATGCCTGGCAGTATAGAACGACAGTATAGTATGGACAATATATACCTCTGTGCCGCCCCCCCCCCCCCCGAAAGGTATCGGTACTACTAATCGACCTAATGCTTTATGTGACTAGTCTAGGTAGTATGTAAGACCAGACGTTACTGTGTGTGTGTGTGTGTGGGGGGGGGGGGGGGGGGGGGGGTTAATGCATGGCAGTCTAGGTATGGTAGTATACGATGTGTACCCCTACAGGACCCATGTTAGCCCTTAGTACTATTAATCCACCTAATGCTTCATGTCATCCTATGACTGGTATAGGTAGTATGCAATGCTAGGCATAGGGGTATTGTGGGTAGGGGTAATGCCTGGTAGTTTAGAACGGTAGTATAGTATGGGCGGTATATTCCCCTGTAGCCCCCCCTGTTAGTGCATGATACTATTAACCAACCGATTGCTTTGTTTTATTATATGGCTGGTATATGTAGTACGTTATGGTAGGTCTAGTGACATTGTGGGGTGGGGGTAATGCTTGGTAGTTTAGAACGATAGTATAGCATAGGCTGTACATACCCATGTAGGTCTCTTGTTGGACCTTCCACCAGGTGTGGTGGTGTTTCATATTATCAAGCGGTATTCAGGGGTGGGGTTTATGCCTGGTAATACAAAATGGCAGCAAAGTATGGTTGGTATATTCCCCCGTAGGTCCCATCTTTACCGTTAATAGTATTAACCTTCCAAATGTTTTGTATCATCCTGTTACTGGTAAGGTGGTACGTAATACCAGTAGTTCTGATCCTATTCCGAGTACTCTTGTTGTAAATTTTTCTGGATCACCCAGTCAGTTCACTTTACTAGCGCTAACTACCAATCAGATTGCTTGATTTCCCATATTCTATATGAAGAGTTATCTCCCTTCTGTATAACAAAAGCCGATGTCATTCCGAAAGCCAATAAGCTATTGAGTAGTTACTGAAAAGTCATTGCTCGAACGACTCGAAGCCCATCGAGCAAATGAGCTAGCTGCTCCCCCAAAAGTCCGGGTAATCAGGCCCGATCGGGTATATGCTATACTATTTATAAATGCAGAAGATTCGATCTTAAAGCACTGAATTTTACCAAATAGTATTATTTTATTTATTTATTTTATTTTTTTTTTTGGAGAGGGGAGGCTTGGCTCTAACTATGATCCTTCGATCATTTACTCCTTCAGCCGTTGAGGGAAGTGGGGGAGGTGGTAACGACCGGAGGTTCCGAGTTAAGAGTAGGCCAAGCCACCGAGCCCCACACCACAAAAGCCTCCAAACATATTATGCCCCCTCCCCCCCCCCCCCCACAACAAAAAAATAAATACTGGTGAGATCATCCCTATTATAGAATCCTGGCTACACGGAGAGAGAGAGAGAGAGAGAGAGAGAGAGAGAGAGAGAGAGAGAGAGGTGTTTCTGTAATCGACTCAGTTGAAAATGCGATTTGACAACCTGCGTTTTCTAATTTATATCTTCAGCGGCTGCTTTATTTTCTCCCATCATACATATTTGTAGAATTGACGAAAAGTGTGTGTGTGTGTGTGGGGGGGGGGGGGGGGGGGGGGGTCACACCTTTCTGAGTACCGCAGGGGTGTAGGATGGAAAATAATTTTTCTTCGGGGGGGAGGTGGGGTGTCAATGGTGGTGGGGCGGTGGATTCATGCAAAATATATAAATTTATATACGCTACCCCTAAACCTTGAACCCACTCTATTTAAGACACTAACCTTAGGGTATATATTTTGTTTTGTTTTTACTTAACCCTTAGAACACTGGTGGTATCTTTCATATCAATTCAATGGCAGCAATTTGAAGAGTCCATATTCATTATTTGTGGGCAGACCAATTAATATTTTAAACGTGCAGCCTCGGGGCTGCACGTTGAAAATATTGATTGGTCTTCCCCACTCATTCATTTACCAGCTATCATACTTAATGAATTTATAAAGTATTATGTTCACGGGCCGGAAAAACGGCCTCTCGGTTACAAAGGGCTAATCATAACTTCGAAACCGTCCTTTGAGATATTACGCTCCATTTGGAGCTTTCTATTTTTATTGAATAAAATCTTGAAAATCAATGAGGTCATATATGTGTAGGTGATTTGTAGTGACCATAGGGGTTGTGGATATTATGTCGGAAAATGCCGATAGGGTACCTATAATTGGTGAAAAAAGTGTGTGGGTGAGGGGCATGTGCCCCCTGTGCGCCCCATCTCCCCACCCCTTCTCTGAATACCATTGCACACTTGTTTTTACTGTACCTCAGTGCTACGTTCACGAATCTGTTGAAATTCCTAAGACTTCCTAATATTTAAAAAGGAAATGATATTAGATTTTTGCATGTACCCAAATATTTCCCCGTTCCTCCAAAACTCTCAAATATGAATCACAACAATACGAGAGGGTTTCTTCAGACACTTTAAACATGTGTTTACTATTAACAGAATGACATATTAGTTGCCTTCTGTGTAACAGAAATATACACATACGCAAATTGGTTAAGTCGGTAACCACAGGGGCATCTGTAATTAGATCTTATTCCATATTTGGCAACTTACATATAGATGCATTATCTTCAGCTTGGAACTGCGCAGATTCGCAGAACATTACCGGCCCAGTTTTTCTCGACATGACTCGTATGGAAAAAGATCTGGTTTCCCGAACTAAGCTATTTATTATTATTCGCTATGCAGTCTGTTCTAGAAACAGAGAACATACAGAACTTATTTAGATACGAAATTAACCACCGGTTTATCTATTCTATCTTTCAGTCAGAAGAAACTCATTAATATTGTTCTTGTACGTGCGTGTGCGTCGTTTAACCTTTTACCTAACACGAAAGGCAGACGACACTTGGAAACAAAATTCTTCAATAACCATTTTTTTTCCAGTTTTTGCGTCAAAAACATAGCATATGATCCCTCATTGGAACGAGCTCAAGAGCTCGTTCCAAAGAGGGGTCATAAGCTATGTTTTTGAGACAAAAAAATGAAAATTTAATGGTGATTTTTGTCAATAGCGCTGGCCGGTTTTATCCGTTACGTTGGGTAAGGGGTTGATAGCAGAAAATCAAAAAGAGACTGAATTTGGAAAGTTTGATGACATTTTATCCTCTATGTATTGGGAGCGCGGTGGCTCAGTAGGTAGCGGTGCAGGCTGCACGCCGAGAGGTCCTCGGTTCGAATCCCACCTGCGGCAACCGCGTTGTGTCCTTGGGCAAGACACTTCATCTCCATTGCCCGCGTGGGGGCACGATGACGCTGTGTACTAAGGCGTACTGCACGTCATGGTACGCATGTCTTCAACCAATCTAACCCTGCCTGTGCTGCAGTGCGGAGTTACAATGTTGGGGAGCTGGCAACTGCTCGTCGTTGCTCGGTGGTTCTCTCCGGGTACTCCGGCTTCCTCCACCCGTAAAACTGTCACGGTCATGATTAGCCATTGTGCATAAATATGTGACCTTAAACATCAATAAATAAATAAATAAATCCTCTATGTATACACACATACACCAATTACTCACCCAAATGCTTATTTTGTATTTTAAATCTGATATAAAACAATATTTGACACTTATACTATATGCAGAGGGGCAGCCAGAGCACTAACCACATAAATGGAAATCAAGGGGAGGGTGGGGTGGCCTAATAACTACCCTATATGTGTTGAAACACAAATATTGTTCAATAATGGCAATTTTCATGAAAAAGAACACGATTCGGCTTGAGCAGAATTTTTGTCAGTTTCAACAAAATGTTTTATCATAATGATAAGTTAGACAACGAGAAGCTCACCCTAGCATACATACTGGATTGCTACATTGAACACAGCAACAACTAACTGTCAATGAAATAATCAGCTCACCCACATTGACATATCAATATTTTGAAGAAACAAATTTCAACAAATTTGCTCCATCCAAACATTGAGATGGTTATGTGAACATCTGGACTATCACGTATGTGCTTAAGTTAAACAGCCAGACTGCCAGTGTAGTGACACAGGAGTCACAATAGACATAGTAGTTTTGCTGTATTTGTCAGAAAGTGAACTTTAACCACATTGGTAATGGGTCTCAATAAAATAAATTAATGTTTTTAAAATGATTTATTTTGTAAACAACATGTAATAATAAAACAAAACCATAATAAAATCAGACACTCAGTCTTATCTGTAACAGTAACGCAAAACCCTATAAATTACTCTAGTTGACACCTACAGCTGATCCTACAAACCGTTTTATAATTGTAATTCCGGAAATGTAATTTTTTAAACTCAATAGTAAATGGTCAAACTGGTTTGCTGGTACACTAAATGACACGTGTATATGATAAATTGCTGTTCCATTTAGGGAACCAACAAATAGTTTGACCATTTCCCAGCTTTTACTCAAACTATCAATCATAAGCGGCCAAAGCTATGTATAAAGAAAATCCAGATTTTTTTTTCATTTCCTTTTATGTGCAGTTTTGTGTCTCAAAAACATAGCTTATCAGTCCTATTGAAACTAGCTTGTCAAGCTTGTTACAATGAGGGATCATAAGCTATCTTTTTAAGACAAAAAATGAAAAAAATCCTTGGTATTTGAAAGTATCATTTTATTCCTGTCTTGGTTAAAGGGTTAAAGCTGATTTAAACAAGCAGCTACAGGGAATGTATCAGGTTAATTAAATGGAAGTATAATTACATGTGAAACCTAGGAAAAAGTTGTGTAAAATGCGGGTTTTTGGTGATACTAGGGGGTGGGTCCCCTCTCAGAAAAGGAAAAAAAAAATTTCCTCCTCAAAATGGGGTGGTGGGTGGTGTTGGGGCGGAAAACATTTTTTTCAGCCTCGTGTATGGGACTTTTTTTCCAGACCCCCCCCCCCCCCCCCCCCTGGTATGGCGTGACATCCACTTAAGAGTGATTGTGTGGATGCGTGCTTTTAATATGTGCGTGTGTTGCTCGTACGCCCGTGTTTGAGACAGGCGCGTAAACGCGGGGGTGGGGTGGGGGAGCTGGGTGGGTCGAGTGCGATTGTCGCCCATCCAATAATTTAGGTTCCGTCTCATTTGTTTTTCCTAAAATAATGATCCTTATTCCTGCAATTCAAAGACAGAAACATGATTGCTTGGTGTATCATGGTTATTTCGCCCCTTTTTTAATCCCCCCCAACTTTAAGGGGTCACGTCGTCTTTTTGTACGTTTCTTTGTTTTGCATTGCTACTTTTTGTCGTAAAATGTATGGTGTGCAACCTCGCACGTCCCACCATAAAAAATGTTCTACCCACTGGTTTGTAGGAGGTGTGTTTTCGAGGGCGTGTGTGTGATTGATAAATGCGTTTGTGTAAATGAGCGTGTGCGTCGGCCACGGAGGAGTGTGTGTGTTTGTGTGTGTGTGTAAGAAAATGTGTGATGGAAGATTTTCATATCTTGTCGTATTCTAATCGTTTTCAGCTGACCACAGTAGTATTTGTGTAAACATCAGAATAAACGAAGTGAGAAGAAGAATTCCATATAACTATTTTAATAGGTGCATGGCGAAGATGACCGATTGGGGAGGCGGGTGTAAACCTGCATGATTTGTCCCGACACTGATACAGGCCAAGTCTCCACTCAGTTTGGTCAAATATTCCAACTACATCATCAAGGCATGCCTTCGTTGGCCAGTTTTGGCCATTACGTTGGGTAAAGGGTTAATGATACAGCACAGTCGCCGTGGACTGGTCACAATCCACACGTGTGCAGTGATGTCCACACATGATTTACCAGGTAATAAAAAATCATCACCAGCAAAATTTTAATTAATGAAGCGTCGGGTTGTTCCCGGCACTTCATAATTAAATGTTTGATGATTATTCCTATAATTAGTGTTTGCTATCTAACATTATTGCGTCAGCGGAAATATTGCCCACCAATGGAAAGAGACCAGTCCACGGCGGTCGTACTGTATTCCAATACATCGAACAATACTACTCTGCCCCACTACACTGCTTTTTGAGACAAGAACCCCTACAACTCTCGCCCTCCTCAGGGTTCAAGAAAATCCGTATTCAGTTTCAAAACTCCACAGCCAAAACACACTTGAATGGATGTTGGAGTACTCGTGCGCAGTAACAAACTCCAAGCAGTATTGTCTGCCCTCGGTATGCTCACTCTAGCGTAGTGAGGGTAGACAACCCTGCTTGGAGTTTGGTGTGGCAAGACTTCGTGTTTTCAACTCACAAATCTGGACACAGGCACTGTAATATTAATTCCATTCTTCTGTACCACAAATTCATTCCTGATTGAACTGCCTCTGATCGGACTCGAAATTGGTGGATTGGGGTAGTGGTTGGGATGGCGACACACCCGTTGCAGAGTTTTTCAACCATTCAACATGCAGACCAACTATCTGCTGGTACCGAATTTCCTGCTCTGAGTCAGCCTGATAAAAGCACGTATTAAGCCTCAAAGAACACACGGCGCGATTCGTGTTTGGCACGTGTAATATGCAGGTGAGTATAGAATGGTTACTGCTGTCAAATATGGGAGGGGGGTGGGGGGGGGGGGGGGGGGGGCTGGTGTCCGCGCTTGCAAACCCCAATGCAGAGCACTCATGTCAAAATCGTCTACCGAACTTATGAAACTGGGAGCTTTGAATGGAGTTCCATGACTTTTTCATTCGTTTTTTAGGATAGATTTTCATGACCATTCCATGACTTTTCACGAAGATATTCGCCCATGTGTTTTCAATACAATCAGGGTGGTTTCTCTGATTGCAGAGTCTTCTGGATTTTTCAATTTCTCGATGATCTTTTCAGTCCTTTGGGCTGCCGCATGCTCTCTTTTTATAATCAATGCAAACTTAAAAAAATAAAAATTAAATGGTTTATATCTAATATTTTACCCAAGTTAATAAAACTGATAAATTCTCCCCTTGAGTGCAACAAGGCTTTGCAATGCTTTAGCATTGCAAAGCCTTCTTGCTCTCAGAGGACGAAAATACACCACTACCGATGCCGTTCTGTAGATTATGAGTCTTAAAACATAATACAAACCAAGAATACGAATTTTTGATGGCAAAGAAATAATTACAAAAATAAATAGAATATAAAACCACCCGCCCACATGCAATTTTACAAAAAAAGGCCTGAGAAACAGATCTACCTTGTGGGGCTTAATGACCGATTATCGGTCAGTAGTAGTTGTAATATGCTTTTTCCAGATCCATTTTGAAAAATATTCCTTGGCTTGCTGAAGGGTTTAATTCATGGAAATTGGCAAGATGTCTTTTCGAAACTGGGGGACCACTGGGTAACCACTGACCAAGTTCGAACAGCACAAATAGTAATTTCAAGAACCCCAAAATATCAGTGCTTGTCAGGCACCTCAGATCTACTGAGGTACACTTGAAGCTAAACATGTTATAGACAGAAACCCGTGAAAACATAATCTATGGCAATTTATGACCTTCATGTATGCATGTAATATATGTAATATGTTCAAGACTTGGACTTTAATAAAGAGTAGATTGAATTTCTGGTACATGCTAGGCAGTGGCGTAACCATGGGGTGGGGCTAAGATGGTCTCCAATATAGGGCTACACACGCTACAAATGCCTCAAATTTCCCCAGAGTAGTGAAGACTATGGGAGGCCCCCGAAACCTCACATAGGGGCCTTTGAAATGTCGTCTTTGCCCCTTCCCCTCCAAAAAATGGCTTGGGCACCCCCTATTATAGAATCCGGGTTACGCGTCTGAACTATGGGAACTGAACCATTGGTCTGGTATGGAATCGGCCCAGATACGGCTTGAAGAGGGTCCTCAAGCAAAAAAGAGAGACAGATACACTTATCTGGTCAGGCCCCTGGCTCTTACAAGGGCCTCGTCCTTTGAAGGCCGATAGTTCCAGCTCAAAGGGTCACCCTCATCCTCAGAGATCAAACGCGTCGAACCTCAATATGCAGGGTTTACCCGTTATGAGCCAAGTTCCGCGGTATGAAATAATTATTCATTAACATGTATGAAGTACCATGGGCTCAAAAACACGGATCATTTTGGGCGTTACATGATCACTGATGCGCAATATTGTGGCAAATTAGTATGAACACCAGTGATTCGACCCACTTTTCTTATTGGTCTTAAGACCTCTAGAGTGGAGGATTTTGCGACTTTTTCCTCCGAATTGTAAACTTTGGAGCAAGTTCCTCACTCTAGAGGCCTTAGAACTAACCAAAAATGGTTAAGAGGCCTCACATATCAGTAGATCCTGGGCCCCAAGGCACCTTTGGCCCGCCACTAATGGCTGATTTGGGACAACATAGTCAGTTCATTTGGGACTTTTATAATATTGCATATTTATCATTACGCCCTGGTTACTGTTAAAATTCCATGAAAATATTTAAAAAAATAAACAATATTACCAATAAAACCTTACAAATATGGATGTCATTGGAACCGGCTCATTGAGCCGGTTCCAATGACAGTCATATTTGTACAATTTTATTGACAAAGTGTCAGGATATTTCAGGTCATGTTAGCCTTGTATTGGTTATTTTGGTTCCGCTATGGAAGGTAAAGCGTAAAATTGACCTTTGACAGGAATCTTAACAGAGGTGCAGCGAGAATCTACGTGGATTATCGCTGATTTTTTTGCGCGAATCTTTACATGAATCGATTCTCGGATTCCCGTCTACATTTTAACCCTGCCCCCACCTCCCTCGAAGTTTGAAACGCTTCTTACGCCCCGGGTAAATTTTATTCGGGCCGTCTTGATTTCTAATTTGCACAGTCTTGAACATCTCTAATTAGGGGCGAGCAAGTTGTTTCACAAAACATTAAACACAAATTCTGAACTTGAAACATTTTATTGTTCAATATAAGAAATATAAAAGTGTAACAATAACGCAATATGAAAGTTGATCACATTTTTTTTTCAAATTATCAGGCTTCGAGGACGGAGTACATAAAATACTGGTAATGAGTGAGAGGTATGAAAGGTCTTGTGATATGCAGTTTAAATAAATGAACGACGATAAATTGAGCTGTTCATGACATAATTCTGAACATTGGCCTGTGAATTTTTTTTGTTCCTTTGTGTATTAGGGTTTAGCGACAATTTCAACAACCTGGATCATATCATGTCGGACAACTGCGCCACGGGCAGAGGAAGCTATCCGGCACCACTGCCACCAGGCCAAGTTAGAATTGGTTGAAGAAAAGTGTACCGTTGGCGTACAGCACGTTGCATATAGGCGTACAACATGTCGCAGCTACACTTGCCTTTATCTAAATCTAACCCTGCTTGTTCCGGGATAGTGAACTGAAAAGTCAGACAGTTACTCGCCGTGTGTCAGTGGTTCTCCCTGGGCACTCCGGCTTCACCCACCTGTCTCGTGTGTACTTGCCTGTGCTGCATGAGATCTAGATTGTTGTGCGGACGTAACAACCGTTCCTTATTCTCAGTTCCTTATTCGTCATTCGTTATCAGACGATTTATCGTTGATAACGAATGTCGGATAAGGAACTGGGAATAAATAACGGTTGTCACGCCCCGGTTATTAAATCCCAGTGAGCAAATAGACAAACAAAAAATGTACGCATTTATCTATTGTGTCCAGATTTATTATTTATTTATTTATTGGTGTTTTTGGTCACATAATTCTGCACAATGGCTAATCATGACCATGACAGTTTTGCGGGTGGAGGAAGCCGGAGTACCCGGGGAGAACCACCGAGCAACGGCTAGAAATTGTCTGCTCTCCAACATACTAACTCTACACAAGAAGGGTTAGCATTGGTTGAAGATAAGTGCACCATCGACGTGCAGTACGCCTTAGTACACAACGCCACCGTGCCCCCACGTGGGCAATGGGGGTGAAGAGTCTTGCCAAAGGACATAACACGGTTGCCGCAGGTAGGATTCGAACCGAGGATCTCTCGGCTTGCAGCCTGCACCTCTATCTACTGACCTACCGCACCCTCGTTTATGTCCAGATAGTTAGATGGGTAAGAATGATACTTAGCAAATTTCAAGTAGTACATTCACTTGTAGTTTTGATAATGATTTTCGTTTTACGCTATTCCAGTAGAGAAACAATAAAATAAAAAGAGAACACATTACATAAATAGGGGATTTCTAATGAGTCGCGATTTCATATGAAATTTCTGTACCGAGTTCACTAAAATCGATCTGAACCGCGGTTTAACCCTTTACCCAACGCAGACGATTTCAAAATTTATTATTTTAGACATAATTTTTTTACATTTTTCAAAAAGTTTCAACAAAACCATATCATGTGACCCCTCATTGGAACGAGCTCAATGAGCTCGTTCCAATGAGGGGGTCACATGATATGGGTTTGTTGAAATATTTTGAAAAATTTAATTTTTTCAACTGCTCAATTTGCATATTACGCGGGCGATTGCGGCCGATTTGTTAGGTAAAGGGTAAACGAGGCTTAGATCGATTTGGGTCAACGAGGTTCAGAAATTTCATGTCAGATCGTGACGAATTTCAGATTCTTTTTATCGCATAATCAGCGCTGTCAGTAACAAAAGTCGCCAGACAAATTTTGTTATTTTTTTTTCATGTTTTTGCCTCAACATACCTTATAAGTTATAACTCCTCACTGAAACGATTTTGTCGAGCTCGTTCCAACGAGGGATCATAAGCTATGTTTTTGAGTCAAGATATGAAAATATTTAGTTCTTCAGAAAATGTTTTCTGTAAAATGTCGTCTGCAATTTGTATTATAGGAAGACAGTCAATTAAAAATAACAGAACATTAATTCAGTTCTTCCCAGGAAACCAACTTACTCACAACGTTATCAAATAGACTTCTGACTGTTACAACTATGAATGTAATGCGACCATGGATGTAATAAACTTATTGGACAGTCAACGCAACCACAAATGTAATAAACTTATTACATTCGACCGTTCGACGTTGTGTTAGACAGACATCGCATCCACGAATGTAAAAAACTTACCATGCCAGGTGTTGTGTTCTCCATGTAATAAACATTCGTTGCCGTGTTACATCCGTGGTTGTTATCAAACGTAACGCCCCTACCAGTCTCATATCCATACAATTCGCAATTTAAATTTAAATTTTTCTTCAATTTTTGATTCTAAAAAATAGCTTATGGACCATCATTTTATCTTACAATCAACATGTATTTTGTCTGTATTAACTCCGCAACTGTCGTGATTTCGACCCCCTGATACAGATGTTTGTATCAGGGGGTCGGATACAAGCACATTCTTTTCGCGTGAGTTCCATTTGTTTTCTTTTTGTTCATCCGTACGAATAAATAGTTCGTTATATATTCGTCTACATTCTTGGATTATCCCCAATATATTGTAAGATAAAATGATTATTACCATTATGTGGATGTACAAAATATGTATCCGAGTCGAGCTCCGGGTTCTACGGGCAGATCACTACTCGTCGTGATCTGCCCTTAGAACCCGGAGCGAGACTCGGATACATATTTTGTTCATCCACATGATGGTAATAATCTCTATGGAACGAGCTCGATAAGTTCGTTCCAGCGAGAGGTCATAAGCTATGGTTTAGAGGCAAAAAAGAAAATTTAGTTGTTCAAGAATTGTTTTTGCACGTGTCGTCTGTTAGTCGTGTTATGCATTATGTCCTTGAGCGAGATACTTTCCATCGCTTGCTCTAGTACAGGTTCCCCAAGACAGGCCCGGAAATTCCAGCAGTGTTTGTTTACTGCAGCAGACAAATTCAACTTCATCGATGTAATAGGATTCAACGCCCCGAGTTTGAGTCCTCTCTGAGGTGTGGAACATAATTGAATAATGGCTAAACTTGCCATTCTACTCGTGTTTCGGTCTCTTCGCGAACGGCACTCTTCCATAAATTCTAAGAAATCAATTTATACATGAACAAAATTTATTTTCTCTTAAACTAAGGCTACCCTTACTGGTAGCCAAACCTGGAAATAAGCAGTCTGTTATTTGCAGAGTGAGGTCCCCAGAGGGTGAATTTGCTGATGCCATCCCATATAATGGGCGAGAATCCCAAAATTTATTCCATGGGTACCTCTTTTTGTTTAGGCCTGAGACCTTGATTCAGTTTGAGGTTCACACAGGGTATAGTTAGTAATGCTATCCCGCTATTCAGGGTAGCATCACCAAATTCACCATCTGGGGACCTCATTCTGCAGATGAAAAGTCTAGCTTATTTCCAAACTTGCTGGTAGCAAATTAATCTTTTAAAACACCTAGTCGCGATGCGATCGAAATACCCCGTCCGCCTTTGTGATCACAGTTCTGATGTTGATCGCATAGACTTGACAACTTCTTATCGCTGCTCGATGGTAGTGGTAGATAAACTGATTTCCTCCGACCACTTTGCTCTCCATCACCAAACCAAGGCAGCGCCAGTGGCGGTCGAATGGGGTCCTCTCAGAAAGCCAACTTCCCACGGGACCCTAGACCGTAAAAAAACCCTTCGAGTAAAAGTATCGCTCAAGCGGAAGTCTGTTAGATGAAGCTTTGCTCGTATTTCTTGTGCTTGTTCGCGGAATATGGTTTATTGTTTGCATAGATAGCCCACTCCGCAAGGTATCAATGGTACTACACGTTATACCAACAGCATTTTATGCTACCACAACAATCCGACCCTGTACAACACAGAATCACATGAAAACATCAGGTGCTTCCTAAGAAATGATGTCAGGTCTTGCAATTATGTATTGATGAAAACTGTGAAAATTTGTTTGTGGATATTCCTATAACTTATTTCTGCTGGTTGGGTACACGAACACGCACATTCCTTTATAACATGCAAAACACATTGTTTTTATATGCTTCAGAGTGGCGGCCGAGTGAATAGGTGCTTTGGTCTCTCATACCGATCCTCCGTGTGGGAAAGTTCTCGAGATGTCCGAACACTCTGGCAGCATCAATTGTGGGATTTATGCTGTCACAGTGTACCACCATATCGAATAGGAACGTAAAATGTTTGTCCCATGTGCGGAGACACCACTCCGTGCCAGCTAAAGATCCCTTTGCAACATTCTACGAATGTCTTCCCATATCAAATTCTCTGAAATTAGCGACAATTCTCACGTTTTTAAGACAAATTTGTGAAAATTTGGTTTCTTCTTTCCCCCCCCCCAAAAAAAAAAAACAGACCCCCCCAACCCCCCCCCCCCAAAAAAAAAAAACAAAACAAAACAAACAGACAAAAACACAGAGTTAACCTGTTGGTTGAGAGACATTTTATTTCCATAAACTTGCACGAAAATGGTCTCTAGACCATTTTCTTGGAAAATTATAGAAATAAGATTTTAGATTTTTTGGCATGAATTCGCTGAAATCAGCAGTTTTGCTGAAATTTCTCATCCCTTTTATATAAATTGCATAACTTGATCGCCAACCATTGTAAAACTAACCCCCCCCCCCCCAAAAAAAAAAAACAAAAAAAAAACAAAAAACAAAAAACAAAAAAACACAAAAAAAAAACAAAAAAAACAACTTGTTTTCTCAGACGGCAATCTTTCGATCGTCGTCTTACGCCTTTTAGGGTAGGGGCGGGGGTATCTCCCTGACTAACTTCAGGCCTGATTAATATTGCTACAAATCACTTCATAATTACTTTTCGTTGTATTATTAATTTACAGAAATAGATATTCATTTTTGGAAATTGAAGCCCTATATCCGACGATTTATCACATTGGTGTAGATATGTACATAGTAAAGAAAATGTATATAATCGAGACATACAACAGGTTATTTATTATTTTAAAAGATAATTCACCAAGAGTGGACTTAATACTCCCAACAACAGACATTTGCAGGAGTACGCTCAGCAACAGACATTTTCAGGAGTATTAACGGTTAAAGCGAGGGGCTCGTCCTTATAGTACTGCCGCCGTCGACTGGTCACATTCCACATGTGGATGATAATTCCACGGATGCAATATTAGATTCCAAACACTAATTATGGGAATAATCATAAAACATTTACTGAAACGAATCGTTCAGCCCATTCGAATCGAACCGAATAGCAACTTTTGATTCGAAAGCGAATCGAATCTCAAAGTTTGCAGGACCCTACAGCGAAACCAATTTATAAACTGAAATATAAAATCACTGAATTAAATTTCGCCACGACGAATCGATGCGTCAAAATTCAATTCAGTGCTTAATTGATTATGTTTTCCATATACTTTCAGGTGAGTATTGTCTTTGTTCTATAGCAAATCAAAAATCAGAACCAAAACATTATGTCAGAAGTGCAAAATGAGAAAAAAAATCGTTATTTACTTCTTTATCGCAACGACCGGAGCGGATCATGTCTGTAAAGGCCTTAACCCTTTGGACGCTGATGGAATATTCCATGCCAGTTCGGAGCCATCGACTGGTAGAGTCTATATTCCTTACTTGAGGGAAAATCAATCAATATTTTCAGCGTGCAGCCTTGAGGCTGCAAGTTGAAAATCTTGATTAGTCTATCACACAAACACACTAAAAACTAAAGTGTTAAAACTGACACTTTCAATGTGTTAAACCCATTCTAACTCTTAGGGTTTGATTTTAACACTCAAAGTGCAATGCTTTAAGCACTTAGACATTACAATCGTCAGACATTTGAAACTTGAATGGTTGTCACTTCCTAAGTGTCTAGCATTGGTGGTTCTTCCAGAATCGTCCATAATTTGATTTGCGCTTGGTGGGCACATAATTAAAAGGACACAACGCAGATGAAGCGGATCAGGCTCGAGAGTTCGAGCCTGATCCGCGTCATCTGCGTTGTTTCCTTTTAAGTGTCGCGACATTACACTTGTCAAGTGGTACTATTGTAACACCTGTCAAGTTCTGGGATATCTAACTTGAACAAAGTGCTAGTTCAGCACTTAGTAAGTGTTAAATACAGCACTGCAAGTGTAGTTTTTAACACTTTAGTTTTTAGCGTGAACACACTGGGCAACTATCTATACTTTATGAATACAGGCCATATTACGACCCTGGACCGAAAAAAGTGGCCTTTCGGGTCCAAAGGGGTAAAGTTGTCGTAAACCTGTAAGTATTTTGTATCAGCGCAATATTTCATTATCTTCATTCACATGCATTGATTTTGAAGTTAGTAAACGGCATATAAACTGCTTGTCGAGTTCCATGATACCTAGTTCAGCGACCTGAACGTAGTGGCTACCCCTCCATGTTCAGATTCTCCCCATTCAAATCTGTGGTAAAATTCCTCATCAAGTTTTTATGGGAACTCAAAACTCGAAATATATATCAAGCTTTCGACTTTATTACCGGCTGCATTCGATAGTACTGGTATCTCCTTACATGTGGACAGAGTTTATTGAATCAAACTATGTTTTATCCTTTAATTATCGATATCTGAAGACTCGCGAAGCGTCAACGAATGTTTCGATATCGTCCATGTTTTTGTCTAAGTAAAAACAGTAACCCGGTAATGGCGCGGAAACGAATAGACCTTTTCATCGATGCGGAATTGAAATCTCCATCGCATTCGCGCAGAGGAGGTTATCAAACTCGATCGCATTCGCGCAGAGGAGGTTATCAACCCCCTATGCGCCAATGCGATGTAATTTCCGATTCCGCCTAGATGAAAAGGTCTATTCGCTTCGGCGCCATTGCCGAGTTTTTGTTTTTACTGTTTCATATTTAGACAAAAACATGGACGATATCGAAACATTCGTTGACGCTTCGCGAGTCTTCAAATATCGATAGTTAAGGGATAAAACATAGTTTGGATCAATAAACTCTGTCCAAATGTAAGGAAATACGTGTACTATCGAATGCAGCCGGTAATAAGGGCGAAAGCTTGATATATATTCCGATTTTCGAGTTTTGAGTTCCCACAAAAACTTGATGGGGAATTTTACCACAGATTTGAATGGGAATAATCTGAACGTAGAGGGGTAGCCACAACATTCAGATCGCTGAACTACATGATCCCCACCCTTTCTACGTTTTTCTAACGTTCGTCCAATAAACTGAGACTAGAAATCAAAATTATTTCACCTAATGCCGACAGGGAACTGATTTTTTTGCAGAAACGATAAAATATTCCACACGAATAATTAAGGCTGGACCTAGTCTTTGTAAGACTGTGACCTAGGGCCTCACCCCCTACCATCGGCCCTCACATGTGAGGGCCGATGGTAGGGGAGTGAGGCCCTAGGTCACAGTCTTACAAAGACTAGGTTGGACCCTGCGAAGCTTCGATATTCGCTTCGAATCGATTCGAAATCATCCCGATGATTGTATTCAAGTCGCGCCGTGTCGGATATTTTCCGAACAATAGAGATACACGTTCTCAAAATCCTACCAACAGTATCTTCTTGAACTCTTCTTCTGTCATCAGGTAGGGTGCGCGGTGACATTGCGGTAACCGGTTCTCGTCAGATCACCGAAGTTAAGCAACGTCGAGTCCGGTTAATCCTCGGATGGGTGACCATCTGAGCGATCGATTCGGACTCCCGCGTTTTGTCCTTGGGCACTGCTCGTCGATGGTGCGCATTTCTTCAACCAATCTAACCCTGCCTGTGCTGCAGTGCGGAGTTACGATGTTGGGGAGCTGGCAGCTTCTCGTCGTTGCTCGGTGGTTCTCTACGGCTACTCCCTCTTCCTCCACCCGTAAAACTGTCACGGTCACGATTAGCCATTGTGCATAAGTACGTGACCTTAAACACCAATAAATAAATAATATATAATTCTATCATCAGTAGGAGTAGGAGACCTGATGACAGAAAAAGAGATCAAGTTGATTCCGCTTCCGAAACTACTTTAGTTCCATTTATAATGGCACAGCGGAGGTTCGAACCCACGTCGAGAGAGTTTTTTTCGGCACTCGTCGAGAGAGTTTCTTTCGGCACTAACCGCTTAGCGAAACTATAAAAAGGGCCTGTCGGTGGCCAAGTGGTGTGCATGGTTTAGTATAGTTTCGCTAGGCGGTTGGTGCCGAAGGAAACACTATCGGCGTGGGTTCGAACCTCCTCTATATGCCATTGTAAATAAAGCCAACGTCCTTTCTCGATTCTATGTCACGCGTGAAATTTGAAAAAGAGACGTTCTCGCTAATTTCCTTACAGTCCAGTATGTAGAATTAAGTGATGCAATTACACGATGAATACTTTGGTTCCCTTTTGGGAGAATTCGATTTTTTGATGTGTTCAAATAGACGAGTCGCCGTCGCGTACAACACGTTAACCCTTTACCCAACGCAGGCGATATCAAAATTTATTATTTTAAATATCATTTTTTGAATGTTTCAAAATATTTCAACAAAATCATATCATGTGAAGCTTTGTTGAATTGTTTTGAAAAATAACATTTTTTCAATTGCTGAATTTGAATATTACGTGGGCGGATGCGGCCGATTCGTTGGGTAAAGGGTTAATAAAGGCTAATAATATTTATTGTTGTAATGAGGTGCCATTTCTCGACAACTCGAAGAGTGGTCAGGGATTTCTTTTAGGTGTGAACAGGGCCCGAATATAAGACCCTTTCCCAATGGCATTTGGACAAGGTTTTTCCCAATTCAAACCAAATATTTCCCAATCCCACTCAAGCAAAAAATTATTTAACGAATTACGAATAGTGTCCTGAACAGAGCGACCAAAAGCCCTCAGAAAACCAATACTTGTCTAACGAAGAATAAAAAGCGTCTGAATTCATGAACAAACAACAGGTGTGTTCTTTAACCCTTAAGGAAATACTCTGTTCTGATCACTTTTACTACAACAAAACAAGTGCCCTTACAGGTAGATTGTGCATACACTTGCAAATCACATTCTAAGAACGTTCACATTTGGTTTAGGCAAGTCTTGGCTGACTATTTAGGCAGCCAGGACTTGCCTAACCACAACCACAAAGTCACAGAATGAGGCATGTGAATGTTCTCAGTTCAGTTTGAAGGTAATATCTCTTAATCTTTGCGTGTTTCTCTCTTGCGAAAAAAATCACCACTGTAGCCGTCATGGTGCGAATTACACAACTCTATGGGCCCCGGACCCTTTCCCCAAAAAGGAAAAAAAAATCCTTGGTGGTGATATTCGATACGAGACTCGATTTGATTCGACTTTCTCTGCGCGATTTGATTCGAGAATCCATTCGACCCGAAATTAAGACTGATAGGGCCAAACGTTAACCGTTTACCCAACGTAACGGCCAAAACCGGCCAGCGCCATTCTCAAAAATCGCCAGTTATTTTTTATTATACGAGCTGCTCGTTCCAATGAAGGGTCATAACCTATGTTTTTGAGACAAAAAATGAAAAAAATTAGGTATTCAAGAATTTTGTTTACAAGTGTCGTCTGCTTTTCATGTTAGGTAAAGGGTTTAGGTTTTTATCCAATGAGGTCAAGATCACATAACTATCCGTCTTGCGACATCATTGAAAATTTTCTGTATTTATAAGGAGCTTCTGGGTGTTTTCTCATGTGCCAATTCAGAGCATTTCTTTGGCGACACCTGTAGTCACAGTACTCACACTTAAGAGGTTTCTCGTCCGTGTGGATGAGCAAATGAACCTTTAACGCCCTATGCGTTGTAAATTCCATGTCACAACCCGGCCAGGAACAATGGTAACCGTTACTGTGTTTCAGTCGAATGTGCTCTTGTAGCTGAATGTTTTTGTCGAACTGCTGGTCACAGCCATCGTATACACACTCCCAAACTTTCTCAGTTTCATGTTCTTTGATTATGTGCTTTTCCAAGTCTGTTCCGCTGTGAAATATCTGCTTACAGTTCTCAAATGTACACGAAATTTCACAATCTCCGTGAGAAGTTTTATGACTTCGACATTCTTCCACACTATATGTTACTTTACCACACATATCACATATATAATGTTCATCCTCATAGTTAATGCCCAAAACTTCATGTTCTTTCTCCATATGAAGACAGAATGCAAAATAGGTTTTCATCTTCTCGCCACAAAGATCACACATCACCCCACTGGGTGGTCGTTTTGTTGAGCCATTAACAGAGATATCAAGAGATTCTTTACACTGCGGACATAGACCTTCTTCCATGGCAGCAAAACTACCATCAGGACTAGGAGAACACTCAAATTCCACTTCACAGTTCTGACAAATAAGAAGTTTACCCAAGTGCATTTTCTCATGGTCTATTTTGTCCTCCGCTGATATGATTTCGTTGCATATTTTACAATGAAACAGTTCATGAAACATATTTTTTGACCACGTACCTTCACTAGTCCCGTTATTCTCTTGATCGTGAGCATCCTCAGTATCGACACTCTTACCTAAACTAGCATCCGTGATAGCCTCCATGAAAGCCTCCTCTTGATTTAAACCGGTATTATTTGTTGCAGCAGCACTTCTTCGAGTGCGCGGCCGAATTCTGAATGATGTACAAATGAATTTATCATTTGGCTTTAGTAAATCTGGAGGAAGATTTCGTTTTCGCGGCTTCGCGTTGACGAGAGATTTTGAAGATAACACCATTTCGTGATACAGTCCAGTGTCTCCCGTCGCTAAATCCCTGTCGCTAGTTCCCAACCTCTCCATTTGGCGTCTAGAATTGAGAGTTTCCATGACTACGTCAGCTTTCTCCGCTGACTCTTGCTGGGAAGGGTTCGATATCCTAATTGAATTGCTTTTGGTGTGTGACTCGTCTAGTTTCATTGACACCTCACTGGCTTGTGCCTCCCATCCAACGGTATGGGATGGAGGTACCATCCAACGAGACTTATCAGAAATTGGATTCTCACCCTGGGCATTGTTAACGTCCTCAGTGACAGTCGACTCAGTAGGGGGAGGTATCAAGGATAAGAACTGCTGCGCATGCTCCGATAAAGATGTTTTAACAGAAGATGCATGTGGATGATGCCGATTATCAGCACTTTTCATAGCCTCCTCAAGTTTTGCTTGCTTGTCTGCTAACAAATGTGCCAACACCGGCAGTTTCGGTGGCCTTCCTCTCCGTTTTGGTCTACCATTAGCAGCCATCGAGGAATTAGGATAAACCATCATCACAGACTGATTAGCAGTTGTCGTTATGGAACCAGCGTTATTATCTTGAAGATTTACAGAAGTAGAGGAGTTTGGAAGAAATAGAACCGATGGCGCATTGTTTGACGACTGACTCTGTTGTTGCGGCTGCTGCTGCTGTTGTTGTTGTTGTTGTTGTTGCTGTTGTTGTTGTTGTTGTTGTTGTTGTGATGCTTGTGCCTTATGACGTGACCGCCGACTCCAAGGAAGTTTTAGTATACTTGTATACACACCAGGGAGTGTTGTATTTTCATACACTAATCTCATGTTACCCGTTTTTTGAGAGTTGGTTTTGCTTTGCTTTGTTCTAGAACCTATAGAATACTCTTTTCGAGTTGCTTTGGTTCTTTGTGGCTGTGGTAATTGATGCGCTGAAACAGACTGCCCTGCGGATCGTTTTCTGGACATGTTCACTGATGAAACCGGAACTTGGGGCGCAGACGGCTGTTGACCAATATTTGTCGCTACAGTATTCATGTTGCCACTCTTCGCACTATCCACTGCTGCACTCGGAAGAGATGTAGCTACAGGGCAACCAGCTGCAGTGCTAGCAATGCTCATTGGTACGGGATAAAACAGCATACAGTTAGAAGCACTGCTGCTGGGTAAAGGAAAGAAACTGGCTGGAAATTTAGAAACGTCTAGCTGACTCAACTTCTCCAAGTACTGACGAGATAAACTTTCTTTATCCAAAGTCGGCTCCCGATCAGCTGACACAGGCGCTTCCAGGTTCTTTTGATAATCATTCTTCATAACGCTCAAGTCAAGTGGCTCATTCACGTTATCTTGTGTGTCGTTAGAACTTTGAGATGGCGTCCTGGCTGGGGGTGTGCCTTCTTTCGGACTGTTACGTCGTAAATCTATTGGTTGCACCACTGATTCTGAGAGCAATGGCATCTTTAGCTCTTCGTGGTTGCTGTCGTATTCATTCTCTCTCTGGACAGATGATTTGTCGTTTGGTGATTTCAAAGAGTTTCTGTTTGCATTCTGTTCTTGAGCAAGCCTGAAAAATACAAGATGAGGTTGCAGTCATTAACCCTTTACCCAACGTAACGACCAAAACCGGCCAGCGCGTTTCACAAAAAACGTCAATTAATTTTCATTATTTTTTGTCTCAAAAACATAGGTTATGACCCCTCTTTGGAACAAGCTCGTCGAGCTCGTTCCAATGAAGGGTCATAACCTATGTTTTTGAGATAAACAACGAAAAACATTAGTTATGCAAGAATTTTGTTTCCAAGTGTCGTCTGTTTTTCAAGTTAGGTAAAGGGTTAAGAAGAAAGGTAGATGAAATGAAATCGTATTTAACATGCGAAAACTTGTTAGAAATCAACTTTTGTCCAAAATTAAATCGGAGAGGGGCGTACCTAACGCGTACAGAACTGCGTTACCCGCCTCATTACAAAAACTGTAAAATCATGCCACTGCCACATCACTCCTATTCTTTTTAGCTCGCACTGGCTCCCTATTAAATAAAGAATCGATTTTGTAATAGGAGAGATAAGTGCGGAAGACGGGGTTCGAACCGCCGACCTATAGCACACAAAGCGACCGATTTACAACGAGACTAAGAGATCCGGACCAACCAGGCTGGTTGGTAAATGGCCTTTATACCTCGACCGCTACACTACTCTCCCCTTCTTTTGAGATTCACCACATGTGAATCTCACCCAGGTTCCCCCCTCAGAGCAGTCGAAACACCCGCAGTGCTACCTACTGCTGGGGATCGGACGAGCCCACAAGCCCCCAAATGTAACAGGAGGAGAGATAAGTGCGGGAGTCGGGGTTCGAACCGTCGACCTCTAGCACACAAAGCGACCGATTTACCACGAGACTAAGAGATCCGGACCAACCAGGCTGATTGGTAAATGGCCTTTATACCTCGACCGCTACACTTTTAAAGTGCTTTTGTTGGTTTATAAATGTCGGAACGGGTTGGCCCCAACTTATCTGTCAGACCTGCTCGAATATCAACCCTCTGCAGAGCACTTCGTCATCCGGTACGCTAAGCTTGAAACAGACCAGTGGCAAGCTGCGTACAACTGGTGATAGGGTATTTTCCATATGCGGTCCTAAACTGTGGAATCAACTTCCTCATGACGTTAAGCAGGCTAGTTCAGTTTTCATTTTCAAATCGAAGATTAAAACTTTTTTATTCAGCCAGGTTTTTATTGATCTTTTTATAGCGAGCGAAAGCGACCCGCAGGGTCGCGTGCAAGCGATCCGAAGGATCACTTGCTTCGCAAGCTATTAGGCAACACGTATGTACCGTTTGTATGAACTCAAAAGCCAAGCTAATCTGAAAGGCATCAACTTCAAAATTTTTCAACGGAAGTGGTACAAAAGGACGCTGACATGTTTGCGCATGGCGGAAATTGACATTCGCAATTGAAGAAATGATTTATTTATCGAAGAACGATACTACATTTGGCAGTATATTTATGTAGCTACTAACAGTTGGTAATAGTAACAATAAATGTTACACGCTATTTGTGAAAAAATAAAAATGAACGCAGCAATTTCCGTAACTCCTCGGAAAAACACGACGCCATAAATATATCTTCCAATCAAAGCAATGATAAAATTATCTTTCAATCAGAGCACTGGAAAATGGTAATTTGGTTGGTCCCCTATACTTTGCCAGTCAAAGTAGGCCTACAGGACTTTAGGCCTAATGCATCACTTTCGCTCGCTTTTAGGTTTGCCTAAATTTCATATTAATTCTCTGTATGTCTCTCTTAGATTTGTTTTCTTTTAGTGTGTTTTGTGTGTATGTCAGCATTGTGTACAGCCAAAGAGCATTTTTAATGGAATTTTAGGCTAAATAAATTATATTATTATTATTATATATTCCTAGTTCCTTATTCGATATTTGTTATCAACTGATTTTATCGTTTATAACGAATGTCGAATAAGGAACTGGGAATAAGTAACGGTCGTCACGTCTCCGAAAGGTTTCAAAACCAAGGTGCTTGTCTTGATATAACTAGGGTTTAATACCGGGAAGGGGAATTTTCCGGTTCTCGTTTCTGAATATCAGTTCCGATACCCGGGAAGTTCATAGGACAGAAGTTTCGCAACCTTTGATTCCGGATTCTGTTCTATGAATTTCCCGGGCATTATGACTGATTTTTAGAACCGGTAACAGGGAAATTCTCGTTTGCGAGATTAAACCATAGCGCCAACGACGATGCTGATCTCTGAAGAAGATGAGCTCATAAACTATACTATTCAAACAAGAGACCCCACGGGACCTAAAGCGCTCACCTTGAACAGAACACAATACAAACAGAATCCAAGAATGAGTCTACATTAAGCAATCCATCTCCATAGGATACATTGTCAATCCCTGAGCCCCTTAGGAGTGGCAAAAATAGTTCAGCATCATGCCTTTTCTTCAGTTGATCATAATGTAAAATGTAGAGCTCCCCTATGAAGCCCCTTGATACAACCTATGTGGAGTTATCTTATTTACACATCGCTAGAGGTTACTGAATACAAAATTTCTAATTCTTCAGCTACATGGCCAATTCTGGCTCCCATAAGGAGCCCAAATATTAATCCAGGCTCTCGATTTGAACAAAGATGAATCTGACCTCCCTAAAAATGTTGAATAACAGATATGAAAGCATTCTGACTGTTGGATCTGAAGAAGAGAACTTTCTTCATATTGCACTAAGTTAAAATAAAATTTGGGCTACCCTAGGGAGCCCAAATATTAACCCGATTTGAACAAACTTGAATCTGCCCCCCCCCCCCCCCCCCACACCCTCCTTGAGATGTTGTACACCAAATATGAAAGCATTCTGACTAGTGGATCTGAAGAAGAAGATTTTAAAAAACATTTCCTCATATTACCCTAAATTTTGGGCGATCACATGGCATTTTCATGTACATTTAAAGGCACAAAAAATATTGCAGCTGGTCAAGAAAAAAACTGCAATCAGACGAATGAAAAAAGGCCCTTTGATATCTCAGAGCATGTGCCCTGACCATGTCATCTTTTGGAGATCCTGCTGAAAATAGATAAAACAGCTGGGCAGTGATTTCTAGGCAACAATCATTGCTAAGCAATTGGACATGTAACGGTTTTAGTCTAGTGGGATTTTAGGACAGTCCACAGGGGGTTAAAAAACTTAAAAGAAATCAGTCACTTCTTTCTTGAAAATGAACCTTTCAACTGTTATCGAGCCTCAACAATGACTTATAAATACCGAATGTAGAAAAAATTGAAAATTCAGACGGTATCGGTCTTCAACGATTGGTTCGGTTCGGTTTTTCGGTATCCCCATGATATCGGTTCGGTTTTTCAGTGTATTGCCCATCTCTAATTAATATTGATTTTAAGTAAATTGCGTTATAATTATTGCGTTTTTGTTACCCATCAGGAACAAAACTTAAAAGAAAACTAGAGTTCGCAACCGCCACGGCAGCCCCCGTCATAGTGGCAATCAGAAAACCAGTCTTTCGATTTTGAGGCGCGCTGTCGCTCTTGCGCGCCATGGCGCCCGCAATGTTAACTTCTTGCGAGTCAACAACAGCGCGCCTCGGCTCTGCTAAGAGAGCGATCAAAATCTGGTAATTCATTCCAGTTGAGATATAATTTCTGTGTGAACAGCCAATTATTTTTTATTAGGTAACAAGGGACGAATATTTGGCCGTGGGCTTTAGTAACAGTGTGAATGTATTCAGCACAAATCCTATTTACTTCTACTGTTTGGAAAAACCTGGTGTTCTTGAGAGGTTCGTGGTCCCTGGACCAATCACCATTCAGTATTCACCGATGGAGCAAATTTACTAGCTCTACATAAATTATAGCCGCAGTGTGCTCTTTTTTTGTTACTTGGAGCATAATACATCGCCATGACCCAAAAGTTGGGATTCCTTTAACCCTTTACGTAGCGTAATGACCAAAATCGGCCAGCGCTATAAATGAAAATCGCCCTTCAATTTTTTTAATATTTTAATTTTTTGCTTCCAAAACATAGGTTGTGACCCCTCATTGGAACGAGCGCGTCGCGCTCGTTCCAATGAGGGGTCACAACCTATGTTTTGGAAGCAAAAAATGAAAACTTTTAGTTATACGAGACTTTTTTTACGAGTGTCGTCTGCTACTAGCGTTAAGTAAAGGGTTAATGAAAACCATGAAAGCACCAAATCGTCCAGCTTTCATGTTGCCGTTCAATATGGATGTGCCCAAATGCCGCACTGAATGCACAGTGCTGTCAATTAGTGGATGCATTCTTCATTGCAATTTGCATGTTAACTATTCTTGCCAACAACACAACCATCACTCGACGGGGCTGGATACAGGATAGCGCGCCTCACTTCAAATAGTAGCGAGCGATGTATAACGCGCCTACGTTTTTCAAAATCGACAGACTGGAAAACTGGTGCATTATTTGTTATATCAAAACAGAATGCAAAGCATGCTCCAGCACAGTGCAAGGACGCGTGAGGTTTGTTACAAATCACTGCAGTGATTTATTATTTGTACATACATAAATATTCTTTGTCTGTAAGACACTTATGATGCACCCACATGTTCTGCCACATGCATTCTGCTTGAAGACTATAAGAGGAGTTAACCTGACAAACCAGGTACAATACAAGTGAAATTCTACAAAACATTTACTAAGTTCCACAACCTGTAATTTTGTGAAATTTTGAATCATATCAAAACCCGGACAATATGCAGACATCTGGTATATGTACAAACATCATGTGAAATGAAAAGGTCCTAGCTTGAAAAGTGTGAGAAGAGTTAGCCGGACAAACAACGTACCCGAGATGCGGACGGACAGACGGATGGATGGAAGGACAGACGGACGGGCGTGTTACAACCGATAATGTTACACCAACCAATAATGTATCATCAACGCATAATGTTATAACATAATGTAGTAAACAACCGATAATGTTGTAAACGCCGCATAATGTTATAACTTTAGTCAACGCGTTTTGTAGCAAAAATCAACGCATAATGTTATAACTCGAGTCGGCGTTTACAACCAATAATGTTACACCAACCAATAACGTATCATCAACGGTCCACCAGTCTGAAGGTAGGGTTCATTGCTCCGAGGGTTCATAGTTCCGAGGTTGGGGTATCACTGCTCCGAGGGTTTATTACTCCGAGGGTTCATAGCTCCGAGGGTTCATTGCTCCGATGGTTCATTACTCCGAGGGTTCATTGCTCCGAGGGGTCATTACCCCGAGGGTTCATACTCCGAGGCTTCATTGGTGTGATGGTGTGGGTGGGTGGGGAGGGGGGGGGGGGGGCGGCGGTGACGATTATGGTTGGGCCCGATGTATGTGTGTGTGCGTGTGTGTGGGGGACACTTACACACATCGGGCCCAACCATAATCGTCACCGCCATGAGGTTCATCGTTCCGAGGGTCCATTGATCCCAGGGTTCATGGCTCCTAGGATTCATTACTCCGATGGTTCATTGTAGCAAGGGTCCATTACTCCAAGGGTTCACTGTTCCGAGGGGTCATTACCCCGAGGGTTCATACTCCGAGGCTTCATTACTCCGACGGTGTGTGTGGGGGGGGGGGGGGGGGGGGGCTGGCGGTGACGATTATGGTTGGGCCCGATGTATGTGTGTGCGTGTGTGGGGGGACACACACACATACACACATCGGGCCCAACCATAATCGTCACCGCCGTGGGTGAGGTAGCGCACATCTGGGCCGTATCCGTTCACGATTCCAGAGGGAGGGAGGCGTCAATGGGTCCAATCCGGGCATTATACGGTACAGGTCATTAAAATAGTGTACGTGTGTGAGAGAGAGAGACACACACGCACACAGACACACACGCTCACACATAAACACACGCACACACACACAAACACACGCACAGACAGGGCGCAACGATAATCGTCAGCGTCGTGGGGGTGCGGACCCCATCCGTTCACAAGCCCAGCGGACTTTATGTTCAATAGAAGTGATTGATAGTTGGTGATGTACTGATGTATAGGGATGGCATAGCATGATGATGAGTTGAAGAAGTGTTTCGAAAAAAATAAAGCGAGACCGTTCCCTTGTTGGTAAGGGGACTGTACTCGTGTGTCAAAGTTTCCCGAGGATACGATTCAGTTTCCAGACGGTTAAACCGAATTGTATTCTAGGGCTAGACACTACACTTCCATTGCATGTATGGGGCATGGTGACGAAAATGTGCTAAAGTGTATCGCACACTGGCGGTATGCGTCCTTTAACCAATGCTAAATTTACTGAGATAGTACGTCGGAGTGTCTGAGATTGACTCGCCGCTACTCGGTTGTTCTCCCAGGGCACTCCGTTTTCCTCCACCCGTGACATTGTCTGGCACGGTATGACCTCAGATGTTAAAGTCTTACAACTAAAGCACCAAAGAAACTAATAATTAAATATCTTGTGGTCAGACCAGATGTATTCGCTTTATCTACCCTATGAATGGCAAGTATAGTCACCATGCCTCAAACATCTCACTTAATACCAAATTATTATATAAATTATGGCAATCACAGGTGCAAAAAGATGAGCAGTTTGAAATCTGAACACTGCTGCTTAGATGAAGCAGTGTTCATATTTTAAACTACTTATTCATCTCCACCGTTAATTGCCAGGTCTCGGAAACTACATGTGCGGATTCATGCATGGCTTGAACCATTGAAACCTACAATTAGAAGTTTAGTAAATAATAAAAAGACTTTCATAACTTTTTTTATTTCAGAAATGATTATCATGTTCATTGCAAAATTTTAATATAATAAAAACATAAGACTGTTCTCTCTCTCTCTCTCTCTCTCTCTCTCTCTCTCTCTCTCTCTCTCTCTCTCTCTCTCAAACACGCCCTCACTCCGGTTTCGCAATTAATTTAACAATGTTAGGCATTTCTTTGCCAAAATGTCAGCACAATATTTCCAAGCATTTCAAAATTAGGTGGGTGATATCCTACGTGTCCACACTCCTTAGAAATCATTAGTCATTTGGGTTCCTTCAATAACCTATTGGTATTGTGATTACCCACCCCCACTACCACCCTCCCCAACAAAAAAAACACGATTAGTCTCTTGTGCTCGCGTTTGTGTATCAAAGCTAAAGCACACAAAGCGACATGTGTGAGTTGTATATCGTTCTTAACTGGTAGAGTGCTGAATTATATTGGGCTTTCTGAATAGGTTAGCCTAAATTTGCCTTGTTGGGGTATAAGGGAGAGTGCCTATAGGCACTCTCCCTTATATTCCAACAAGGCAAATTTTGGTAGATTGGACAGTTTTAATCTTAACCCTGTCAGAAGCCGATCCTAAAACTACTGATCCAGTATGTAGCAGTGAAAAATATCGAAGTAGAGCCCAATTTTGGGCTTTCAGCACTCTACCAGTTAAAGCTTTCCATATTCGGGAGATCCAGAGGTCATACTTCATCCCGTGACATCATCACCAAATTGTGACGTCATAACCAAGGGTATGACATCCATCATCAGAATAGCTACGTTATCACCGGGATAATCACGTCATCGTAGTGGTATCAAGTGCCCATGTACGTACCTAAGGCGTCACATGCTTCTGCCGGATGCAGGGTGCGGTTGTCGTATAAACGTTGTCAGAAGATGGAGGTGCCCTTGGACCAGCAACGTTTTCGCTGAACGGAGTGATCTCGCCTGCTCTGGGTGCCATCGAATTACCGAAACCGACCCGAAAATGATCGAGCATCTTCGGAAACGGATTCCGGTTGCCGCCGGAACCTTCCGAACGTATCCCAGACGAATCAAAGCGGTGAAGTCAATGAGTGTGGAGTGATATTGCCATTCCTATGGGACGTCGAATCACCGAACGCGTCACGACAATGGCTTTTCTCCCGTCATCGTTGGTGTTATCCCAAGACACATGACATTGTGTCCATGTGCCAAACCACAAGGTGCTGGTACACAAAAGAACATGAACACATACCTGGTACTCTCACTGGGTCGATTGTGTTGATACTATGGAAACATCGGGAGAAAAGCCATTGTCGTGGCGCGTTTGGTGATTCAACGACGTACAGGAAAGGTGAGATCACTCCCAACTCATTCACTTCATCGCTTCGATGCTCCGGGATGCGTTTAAGAGGTTCCGGTGGCCACGGAAATCGTTTCTCAAGATTTCCGATCATTTTCGACTCGAGTTCGGTAATTCGATGTCGCCTAGGGCAGTGGAGATCACTCCATTCAGTGAAAACGTTGTTGGTCCATGGACGCCATCTTGTGACGTCATTTCTCTGACAACCGCCCCTGCGAAAACGTGTGACATCATAGATGCGCTCCTGAAACCATGGTGATGTCGCCCCTATCCTGGAGATGACGTAACTGTTCTGATGATGACATCACTATTTGGTGATAACGTCACATACTTGGTGATGATGTCATCGTGATATTTAGTCCCTAGGATCCCCGCAATATGACAATCTTACAGCATTATATACTTCATGTGTGTAATTAAAACATTTTGGCAGAAATCTGCGTGTATCCAGGCTAGATTGTTGACCGTACATGAAAATTTCAATAGCTTAATGCGAATCTGTCCTAATTTTGCTGAGTGGCCATCTGATCTGTGTTAAAATAGTACATGACGTCATTCAAGATTTTGCGGACTGCGTAGATTCCAATTGTAAAATTCCAAATCACGCCATGTACCATTCTGACACAAATCAGATCGGGAAAAATAAAATTCGTCGGGCATTATAGAAAGCCAAAAATAACAGAGCTGTTTCATGTCGCATCGTATAAACAGAACAATCCAGATAGTAGGCCTAATAGAAAAAATATTGTAAAATTATTTGATTGTATGCCAAGTATATGGAGCCAAGAATGGAATGAATAATTTTTTTCGTATAGCGAAGTCATCAGTAAACATGACAAGTTGTCAGTGTTGTATCTATATGCGGCAGTACTTTTGACCATCTCTCTCTCTCTCTCTCTCTCTCTCTCTCTCTCTCTCTCTCTCTCTCTCTCTCTCTCTCTCTCTCTCTCTAACTGATGACTGTCGGTATGTCTGTCTCTCCATCAGTCTGTGTGTTTCTATATGTCTCTCTCTCACTCACTCTGCTCTCTCTGACTGTCTCTCCCTTCTGTGTGCGTGTCTGTATGCCTGTCTGCCTGTCAGTCTGTCTGCCTTACAGTTTTGCATCTGATACCATTTATTTCATCATTAGATACCTTTCATAAAACGTTCGGCGACGATTACAAATACGGATAGGGGTTTCACTACTTACTGGATGTAACTGAATATTAAAATATATTTATTATTTAACATTTAATCCTAATAAACTTTCTGTAAGATGTTTATTTATTTATTTATTTGGTGTTTTACGACACTTTAACATCAGGTCATATCGTGTCGGACAGTGTCACGGGTGGAGGAAGCCGGAATACCCGAGAGGACTACCGAGCAGCGGCGAGTCACTGCGAGACATTCCAACATACCAACTCAACAGAGTTAGCATTGGCTGAAGGATTGTGTACCACAAGCGTGCAATACGCCTTAGCACTTGTTCGCCATGGATATGAAGTATCATGCCCAAGGAAACAACTCGGTCGCACAGACCTGGAACTGAACCCGCAATTGTCAGAACCTTCGGATCACGAGTCCAATGCCCTACCGACTGGGCCACCAAGCTCCCCTGTAAGATGTTTACCGGAAATATAAATCATCCCTTTACCCAACATGGGAAGCAGACGACATTAATTTGCGAAGCACATTCTACAATAACTAAATACCTTCATTTTTGTCGTCTCAAAAACATTTCTTATGCACCCCCCCCCACCCCCCCCCCCCATTGGAACAAGCGCATCGCGCTCGTTCCAATGAGGGGCCATAAGATATGTTTCTGAGACAAAATTAATTTTGATTCGATATGTCTGCGAAGTAGGTTACAGATAGTTGCATTCAGTTACACCCAGTAACTAGTGAGACCCCTATCCGTGTTTTGTAATCGTCGTCGTACGTTGTACGAAAGATATTTATTGTCTAAACAGGAGTGCGTTAGAAATTGGTGACCGTAATACATGGCACTACCTAGTACATAAAATAAAAGGCAACGAAACCCAATGTTAAAGGAGTAATTTCGACTGATTTCACTAACCGTGGGGAATTTGACATATTAACTTTCATTTTGTCATTTCCAAAATAGTAACTGGCAATAATATTTTTGTGTATGGATCACCGGGATATACCCAGTGACCTATACACAAATATATTGTTGATACGTCGCCTGGTTGTTCCCTACAATTGCATTTTTTACAGTATACGTGGCTGTTGGATAGTTGAATGGAGGGGGGGGGGGGGGGGTGGTGGTGGTCACCCGGTCGGTGTTTGCCTAGTTAGTAATTACGGACACCCGCTTAAAGAGACATTCTAACACTGAATATTTTTTGAACAATTTTAAAGACTAATTAGAAATGATCAATGTCCCAAAATAAAGTGTCCGATATATGCGGCATGTCTATATTCGCTGCTATTACTTAAATATAGTGGTTTTGTACCTACATAAATTGTCGCTTCAACATAGAATCTAATTTCATTTTGGATCCAAAATGCATTTAAATTCTATGTTGAAGCGACGATTCGCGTAGTCACATAGGCAGTATATTTACGTCATCACAGCAAATATAGACATACCGTATATATCAGACAGTCAGAAATTTATAAATCGTCTTTAGAAATTGTTCAAAAAATGTTAAATGTTAGAATGTCACTTTAAGGATTGGCCTTGTTTATGAGCTAGCCTGGTTTACCTGTAGCGTATATACAAAATAAAAAAGATCCAGCTGTCACCGCTGCTTTATCACGTGATCCGTGATCAGTGCTATAAATGTGAAAAATTCAAAGTTATCGTCCAGTAAAAATTAAAGTAAATTAGGAATAATTACTGCACCGATGGAAATAAGTTGCCATATTAACGCTAACTAATCTTATAAGCAGTACCGATTCATTGAAAGCAACAGCTCTTGGTAGAATTTCTAGAGAATCTTTCTTTCTAAGAGCTTCCCTAGAAGTTGTGCCAAAGACTTGTGCCTAAAATGAAAGGTACGTATTGTAAAATTATGCGGTAATGTGACAACTTATTTCCAGCGGCATTGTATGCTTTTGCAAACTTTCTGTAGCAACCTATTTCCAGAATATATCGCTAACGATATATCTGGAAAACTGAGAAGCAGTCAACAGCAACCAAGCATTGAACCAGTTTGCAGTACCACCAAATAGTTCCCGAATACGATGGGCTATACCACTCCCTTTCCCAGATGCACAATAGAGGCGCCTGACACTAATAATGCTGTTGCCGCTTTCACGAATACCAATTGATGTGGCTAAATTGTTGGAAATGTGTAGAAATGGGTAAAATCTAGATGTTATTTCTTTGAACTGCTGCGACACCCTGTTAAAAGCGCCTAGCATCGTCATATCTCTAAAGAGTGCTTTTGAAATAATTATTTGCAGAATTTCTACTGGCAAAACAGGTAAAACCCCATGTTCTCTTGCATCTTGTCTGCCGGGTACATTGTCTTCCGAGTCACCACCCATCTGATTCGCCAGATCACGAGTATCACACGAATCAGGTATAGGTGACTGATTCGGGGAGACAAGGTCCCGTTCCAATGTATCATGTCTTCCACTAGCATTGTCATCAGAGTCACTACCTATCTGGTTCGCCCGATCACAAATATCAGACGAATCAGATGCAGGTATTTGATTCTGACGGACATTGCAAGTCGAGGTCTGTATGTTGTTCAATATTTTCGATCGATTCATGCTTGATGGACATATGCTAACATAGTGGTCACCATGGCCTTCGGCCATGTGTCCTAAATATAATGTGGGCAAGTTACCGTTGATTTGTCCATTGGGAGACAGAAGGCGTGTTCCGCCCGCACCAAGCGAAGAGGAGACAGAGATCTGAACGTGGTAAATTTCACTTACTCTCTGTAAAGTGATATGGTCACCATATGTCCCATCACGCCCCATGTTTGTAATGTACCGTCCAAAATCACCGTTTTCCACGTAATCACCCATATAATCACCAAGACTGTTATAAGGATTCCTCTGAAGGTCGGACACAATTTCGGATCGCAAGGTCTCTTGTGATCTATAGATACCAATATGGGCTAGCTGATCTGCAAGAGCGGCAAATTGGCAATTACCATCACCGGGTGGGTCTAATTGGACAGCAAAACCTGTTCCTTCAAGTTTCTCTTTGTGGGTGAGCACAATATAATATTTACTACGGTGTATAGCTTTGTGGGAACGACTTCGCCTCTTCTTCTCAGCCTCGGCTGTCACGCTGGTTATATCATTTACGGAGAACCACCTGACTACTGCAGTATTGTCTTTGGGCGAAAGATACCTCACTCGATAACGATGAAATTTTATATCTCTCTCCAGAATGGTGCCGCGAAGAACATAAAGTCGACGGGGTTCGTGGTGCTTAGCGTTTCTTATGCGAACAAGAACATTTTGTTTCACATTATAGAGTGATGACGGATTTTTGCCAAGCTCACGTCTTATCATTCTCCTCATGCAGCGTGAAGTAGCTGCAGCTGCTGCGGCACGGACTTTACCTCTATTTGTATCAAAATTGAGCAAATCTTTGGGTAATGGCTGTAGCTCATTCTGTCTTTTAGCTGATACATTTTCGATTGTAACACTGTCGTCTGAAAATTTAGCAAATGTTAGTCGATGGTTTTGCCGACCGAAATAAATCTCAAACGGTGTTTTCCAGTTCAGTTCTTCACGTACGTCGTCGTTCAAGATTGAAGCGTACTGGGGAAGGCGATTCACCCAGTTCACACCACGTTTTTTAAGGCTTACCAGATCATACATAATTTTTTTTCTAAGGACTCTGTGGGACCTCTCAATTTTCCCCTGACTCTGTGGGTGATAGGGGGAGCTCGATATTATTCGTACGTCCATTTTTTGCATAAGTCGTTTCACCGCACCTAGGAACTCACCTCCTCTATCGTGCTGTAAAACTCTGGGTGGACCGTGTTCTATGTATATATCTTCTAAGAAGCGTGCGACTTCTTTGCTGCTTTTAGTCGACATTGGCCGTAGCCACACATATCGACTAAAGATATCCATCAGGGACAGAACATATCTGTATGTCTTCCGATTATATGTCACCTTACAATTCAGCATGTCCATTATATCAACTTGATGTCGTTGTTGCACAGATGATGCTCGTATTGGCTTGAGCGCACAGCGATTAGAAAACTTAGCTTTCAGTAGGTGGTAAGATGTGGATTTATCCAAATATCGGTACACAGAGCGTTCACTGATGCCGCAAAACTGGCTACCAAGCCTGTGCTTGAGTTTTCTAGCGCCTGACCCTTTGCTTTTCTTCAGTGCCGCCTTTACTTGGTTTGCAATGTCTCCTGTTCGTAACACCTTTTTGCCGTTGTAAAGCAAATGGCCACCTTCGGCAATACTGTATGCATTTCTGTTTCTGTAGAAACGGACAAGTGCTGCCTTCTGCACTCTTGTGCGCCGTTTGACAGGCACAACAAAATTGCCCGTCATGCATCTCACAATAATGTCATATACGTCGTCATCCATAGGGCGAGTGCCATAACTTATTGAGTATCTTATGAGTGAAACCCATACCAATATACACAAAACCAGTAAGACGTAGAGCTTCATGGCTGTTTGACTGACCACTGAAAACTAAATTTTGTGGCATGCCTATGCCGATACGATACCCAGCATGCTAATATCAAAGGAAAACAAAACAAAAAGCCCTTTGCGAAATGAAAGCCATTGGTAGAGGATTCCGTGTCCTCAGAGACCTTTGAAATCAACATCCTAATACGCAGCAATACGGATGTCATTTATTTGAAATACAGAGCTATGTAAATTTCTTATACGAACTGCCGGTACCTGAAAACAATTTCCGAAGTCTGTGCTTGAAACACAATCACAATGACGGACAAAGTTAATAACAAATTAACCCTTAGCAAATTTAAAACATAGGCAATGAGAGTGTATGTGTGTGTGAGAGAGAGAGAGGTGGGGGGTGGCAGGGAGGGGAGAGAGGAGTGGGGACGGAGAGAGAGGAGAGAGGGTGGGGGAAGAAATTGGAAGCGGGGAGAAAAAGGGGATACATGTAGAGAAAGAAAAGTAGAGAGAGGGGAGGGAGAGAGGGGAGGAATCGAGTGGAAGATGGGGGTGGTGGAGAAGGGGTAGAGATAGAGGATTAGTGGGGGTAGAGAGAGAGAGAAGGGTGGGAGAGCGAAGGAGAGGAGAGAGATAAGGAGAGGGTGTGTGTGAGACAGACAGACGGACGGACGGACGGACGGCTAGACGGCTGGACGGACGGACGGACGGACGGACGGACGGACGGACAGACAGACGGACAGACAGACAGACAGAGATGGGAGGGAGTGAAAGGGGGAAAGTGAGCGAGAGATACAGAACGAGAAAGAGAGAGGAGAGGGGAAGAGAGGGAAGGTGCATGGAGATATAGAGCGAGAGAGGGAGATTGAGAGCATTAGGATATTAATTTGAAATTCTATTAGTAGCGTAGCTTGTACCTTAGACCCCTCTTTCAGGGGAACCCGCTGGGGAACCTTGGAAGAAGGTTATCATTTGATGGTTCTCATCACGTGACTATATCATTGGGTAGCCATGGTAACCCGCCATCTTGTGGCGTCATCACCATGTTGCCACGTCCCCTCTCCTGCGCATGCACTCAAGACATAGGGTCTTATATTTAGATTGGGGAATTTCCCATTGATGTTACGATGAATATATTGAGTGGGGATGGTGGCCATTGGTGGGTGGCCATCTTGTTTTCCAAAGCTCGTCCAACAAGACGAGGTATGTTTACTTGTTTTTGCGGGAAAATCGCTATTTCCTATTTTCGTGATATCGAATGGCCGAAATCGACTCGACAATGGTCAGAAATCATCGGAATCATCGGGTAATGACCGGAACCTCCCGATGGGTATTGCGGACCCTCGGAGCGATGGATACATGGGGTGTGTAGAGGGGAGGTAACATTCCCCAATCTAAATATAACACCATATTTGCACATGCGCGCACGCACAGGAGACGTGGCGTGGCAACATGGTGATGACGTCACAGTATGACGAGTTACCATGGCTACCCAATGATATAGTCACGTGATGAGAGTCTTGCAAATGAGAACCTTCTTCCTGGGTCCTGGAAAGAGGGGCGAAAGGTACATGCTATACTACTTCTAATATAAATGTTACAGTGTTGTAAACAAGAGCCTCGCGCATGCGCAATAGGCGAGGTCCCCCACCGAGGTCCCCCGAATGTGGGACAAGTCATACATGTTATACTATCCCGTTGGAGTAATGAAGCCTCGGAGTATGAACCCTCGGGGTAATGACCCCTCGGAACAGTGAACCCTTGGAGTAATGGACCCTTGCTACAATGAACCATCGGAGTAATGAATCCTAGGAGCCATGAACCCTGGGAGCAATGGACCCTCGGAACAATGAACCTCACGGCGGTGACGATTATGGTTGGGCCCAAAGTGTGTATGTGTGTGTGTGTCCGCCCACACACGCACACACATACATCCGGCCCAACAATAATCGTCACCGCCCCCCCCACCCCCCCCCCCCCCACACACACACACATACCCTGTCGGAGTAATGAAGCCTCGGAGTATGAACCCTCGAGGTAATGACCCCTCGGAGCAATGAACCCTCGGAGTAATGAACCCTCGGAGCAATGGACCCTCGGAGCTATGAACCCTCGGAGTAATGAACCCTCGGAGCAGTGAACCCTACCCTCGGAGCTATGAACCCTCGGGGCAATGAACCCTACTTTCAGACTGGTGGACCGTTGATGATACGTTATTGGTTGGTGTAACATTATCGGTTGTAAACGCCGACTCGAGTTATAACATTATGCGTTGATTTTTGCTACAAAACGCGTTGACTGAAGTTATAACATTATGCGGCGTTTGCAACATTATCGGTTGTTTACTACATTATGTTATAACATTATGCGTTGATGATACATTATTGGTTGGTGTAACATTATCGGTTGTAACAGGGCGGACAGGAGTAAAACAATATGCCTCAACTTTTCGACGAAGATATACAGTTAAAACTAGAAGTCCTGTCATGAAATTCGCACAAATAGCACGTCGATCTGCGCCTTAATTCATGGCCATAGTAAGGCTATCAAATTCTGTACATATGGTCTGTGCACAAACACTGTTCAGACGATGGACCTCCGGGTAACCCGGAGGTCCATTGGCAGAAACATTGCCTGTGTTTGCTATGAGTAACCAGGAGAACCTACCGTGCTTTCGATGCCATTCGATATAGCAATTGCGCGCAATTCCTACGCGTAATTAAGCCTAGATAAGCGCACAGTTCATGGCAGGACTTCTAGTTTTAACTGAATCTTGGTGATGTAGCTGGAATATTAGTCAGTCAGGAAGTGAGCCATCACAAGGATAAATCAGGTTTACAACCCACTCCCACCCCGCAATCGACATCTTTGCGACGTCACTGGACGCCCGTACTTTAATAAACACCGACCAGTTGTTAAGGCACAAATTGATTACTTGAAATTTCTAAAACTTGAAAAAAACCCAACTGTATACCGATAATGCCGAATCAGCAGTTCTCTTAAAACGAATGTAGTTTAAAACATATCAGTCTCAAAATTCTGTCATGTACCTCTGCCAAGTTTATTGTACACAAATCGCATACGTTGCAGGGCAATATCCGGTCCCCACAAAATTAATACCACTGACAAAAAATGTACTTTATCGACTTTTTTCGTCATTAGTGCTGAAGTATGACTCGAATAAAATTATGCTTTACAGGCGGTGCTACACCTCGAACACTCGGTTCGCTGATTATTTAGGTTTAACGATCCTCTCAACAGACATGGTCATATCAAGCCGGAGAATTTCACGGGTGGAGGAAGCCGAGTTACCCAGAGAGCAGGGACGGACTGGGTCAAACAATGTTGCCGACAAACGTACCAAGGGGCCCGGGACTCAGACAAAATTTCGATATTTCTAACTGAAAGAACGCTCCTTCCTTGCATATGGGCCATCACATGGCAGTCCACATAGAGGGCATTTCGATGGCAGTTTTGATTCATCTTTACGGCCCATTTGGCAAGAATGGTTTGCTCCAAAGCGGACACCAGACTCATCGCGCCGATAATAGTTCGGTCCAATGGAAGAACAGGGTTCTTACAGTCAAGGACCAAAAAAATTCAAGGACTTTTCAAGGACATAGCATTTTCCAAGGATGTTTTTTAAAATGTACATTTGGAATATAACCACTTTTAGAAGCCTTACCAACTTTAACCCTTTACCTTAAATGAAAATCAGACGACACTTGCAAAAGAATTCTTGAATAACTAATTTTTTGTCTCAAAAACATAGGTTATGACCCCTCATTGGAACGAGCTCGATGAGCTCGTTCCAGTGAGGGGTCATAACCTATGTTTTTGAGACAAAAATGAAGAAAATAATTAAAATTAATTGGCAATTTTAGAGAATACCGGTGAACGGTCTTGGTCGTTACACTGGGTAAAGGGTTAAAAATGTCTTCTCCCTCAGCCTTCTTAATTCCAGGAAAACGGTGCTTCTAAAATGCTCTGCAACAAAATTATGGTACTTACAAAATGACACCCAGTTAAATCATGTCTGAACTTTAATTCCTCATTTATCGATTATCCATTATTTATGTTCGTTTTTTTCGTTTTTCAACTAAAACAAGTACAAAAGAGACGTTTCAATTGTCCACTATTACACAGGTAAAAACGATGCAGGGCAAAATTCAAGGACTTTCAATGAGTCTGATGGATTTTCAAGTACTTTTCAAGTACATTTTCTGAATTTTCAAAATTCAAGGAGTAAGATTGAAATTCAAGAACTTTTCAAGGATGTGCACACCCTGAAGAACATTTTGATTTTTCGAACAAAATAAACCCGTAGTTTCCTTGCATCTGGCCAATCAATGGCAGTCTAGACAGCTGGTATATCGATATGCCCTCTATGTGGACTGCCACTGGCAGACTAGACTGGTGGTATGGTGCCGATGGCAGTCCACAAAAAGGGCATTTCAATAAATCGATAGTCTATGCAATCGGATCCACTTCGCCTTTTGGTCATTTTCACAAGATATCATGCACCAACAGGTGTTGTGCTGCATCAATTACTTGAAATTTCTAAAACTTGAAAAAAAACCCCAACAACTGCATACCGTAAATGCTGAATCAGCAGTTCTCTTAAAACTAATGTAGTTTAAAACATATCAATCTCAAAATTCTGTCATGTACCGCAGCCAAGTTTATTGGTGAACAAATCGCATACGTTGCACAGCGTTGCAGAGCACTGGGGGCTCCCAAAAGGGGGGCCCACTGGGAAATAACCCGATGGACAATACGGCCAGCCCACCTTTGCCAGAGAGAACCACTAAGCAATCGCACGCAACTGTCATACTCTCCATTGATCAAGCATTGTTAGCGACTGAAGGCAAGTACACTATTAACGGGCAATACGTCTCAGTACATGTATACACAGCACCACCGTACCCTCATGTGGGCAATCATGGTAAAGTGTGTTGCCGAAGAACACAACGCAGATGGCGCGCGTCGGGGTCGAACTGTGGTTTAAAGCTCAACTCTTTAACCAATGAACCACCGCGCCCCCTACCTCTAATACTAGGTGAGATTGGAGAGGCGATGTTTCAGTTGGAGTGGGAAGGCGATGAACGTATTAATACGTTTCTTTTTTATTGGGAGTTAACGACACTTTCGACAACCATGGTCACCTCGTGTCGGACAGTTTTATGGGTGGAGGAAGTGGGAGTACCCGAAGAGAGCCACAGAGCAGCGGCGGGAAACTGTCAGCCCCCAACGTACCAGTTCCGCACAAGCAGGGTTAGCACTGATTGAAGACAAGTACAACATCGACGTGCAGTTCACCTTTATCACGCGGCGTCACCGTTCCCCCACGCGGGCAATCGGGATTAAGTGCCTTGTCAAAGCACACAACGCAAACGCAGTTACCCCTGGTGGAGGTCGAACTGTAGAATCTGTCCGTGTGAAGTCCAATGTATTTACCACTGAACTACCGGGCTCTCGTCCATACGAGTAGTATGTCTCGCACGTTTCACCTCCAGATTGGATGACCTCGGTGGATGACGTTGGAAGTGACGTCATGTCACGTGACCTCGGCAAGCCTCGTGTCTGGCCCAAATATCTTGCCCTCGGGTGAGATTTTCCCATCCCACACCCGAACCCATCAGGGATTATAATAATCTCACCCACCCACGTGACCATCCTCACTTGAATATTTAATGATCACCAGAACTATTACATCATCGTGTGCATTGGGAAAACAAACAGGGCATCCTGCTTATACACATCAGTTGACAACCTACCAGGGGCGTCATGCTAGGGAAAAATCTGTGGGGGGTGGGGGGGGGGGCTCGATCGGTAACACCATCTAAGAGGAGCGCCACCAACTTTTGGCAAAAAATGCCCCCCCCCCCCCTGATTGCCGGAAATGGCACTTCCCAGGCCTTTACCGAAAATATTGGGGGAGGGAGGGGGGGGGGGGGGGCTCCTGTGCACCGTTGGCATGATGCCACTGCAACCTACTAATCCCACCCTACTCTACTCGAGGATGACCTTTCTCCCACCACACTCCAATGGTGAAATCGAAATCAATAATTCAAGTGCTGTCACCTGAATGTCCGTGGTTTCAGCAGGTGGTTATATATATGTTGACCCTCGCTGTTGTGACCTAACGCTGGGGTTCGTAGGATATACCTTTCGTGTTCACAGAACTTTTCGAGGCTCTTTCCAAATATGTAGTTTATTTTCCATTATGATTAATAGAAATAACAGCAAATTTTCATCGCAGGAGCAAAATTGTGATTTCTATGACGTCAGGTTGCGATTGGTAAATCTCACCCTTAGGGCAAGATATTTGACCCAGGGCTTATATTTCATCTAAATTTGGGAGAATCCATTTGGATTCTCCTGAAAATGGTCTCAAGAATCCATACCTACTATGAGTGTCCCGTGCCCCAGGATCCAATGAGGTCACAATGGTTGAACCCCTGTTGTATACTGATAACACATGTTAACCTTTTTTCCAACACAGATTTTTAGTTTTAAAACATAAATTGGATTTGATAATTTTAAAGAAAAAGAAACAATATTTACCAATAGAACCTTACAAATATGGATGTCATTGGAACCAGCTCATGAGCTGGTTCCAATGACAGCCATATTTGCACAATTTTATAGACAAAGCGTGAGGAGATTTCAGGATATTCTAGCCATGTACTGATTAATTTGCTTCCGCTGTGCTAGGGAAACGTTTAAATTGATTCAGTTATTTACACGCGAATCCAAGCAAAGCTGCAACAAGAATCTACATGGGTTTTCGCTGGTTTTATTGCGCGAATCTTTGCGTGAATTGATTCTCAGATTCTCGTCAAAATATAAGCCCGTTTGACCCAGACACGAGGCTTGTTTGACGCAGACACTCGGCAAGGTCAAACATCTTTCCCCTGGCGTGAGACCTTCCCCCCCCCCCCCCCCCCCACACACACAGTCCACTCGCGTATAATAATAATTTTGAGCAGTAATATACCTCAGTAGTAGTGGTTGTACCACTTCATGACATATTTGGGAGGAGGAAATGTTGAAGGCGAAGGTGACGCCATTGTCACATGACACAGTTACATAATGTTTAGTTTTCACGGTAGCCCATGTATCACTATGGCAATGACGTCACAGCGTTGTCACCCACGTGAGCTACCATGACAACCAAACATGACGTAACTGGATCAGGTGACTACGACGTCACTTCCGCCACCCACAAATATGGCATGATGAGGTACACACACTTCTACTTACCTTTACTAGGTGACAGAGTATTATAAGTTATAGAATGTTTACTTGCCAGGTATATTTATCAGGAAACTGTCTTTTATTAGCACGAAAATAGGTGGAAACTTGAGGTGGGAAGATTAATTCGGAAACAAAATGGCACCAGCAGAGAGGGTGTATGGGCTCATGCGCGGTCACTGGCAATGTATGGACTCAATGCGATAGCCGGTTCTCCATTGAATGACCTAATATCACATTGTCACCAATGCTATTAGAGCACGTTGATTGGTGAAATTAAACAGGAGACCTGATAAATTTTGTTCTGGGCAGGAAAACTCGCCTGCCGCAGGCAAACAGTTAATCGTTTATCCAACGCGGATAGCAGATGACACTTACAAAAAAAAAATTCTTGAATAACTTAAAATTTTCATTTTTTTCTTCTCAAAAACATAGCTTATGACTCCTCACTGGAACGAGCTAGACGTGCTCATTCCAATGAGGGTTATAAGCTATGTTTGTGCGACAGAAAAAGAAATTTTGAATAGCGATTTCTGTGAATAGCGCTTGCCGTTACGTTGGGTAAAATAAACTTTCCGTTATTTTAAGTTTTCCCACCAGCCCCAATAACTCGTCCCACTGAAGACGTATCCTTCAGCACACACGGTGGCTCCCTGGTTCCCGTTCCGAGGACCTATTGCCAAGGTCCATCGCCTTCATTTCTAAGGGTCCACTTACTCTCTGTTCCTGCGCAAGATACACCACTAAAATTGATCAAGCAAGGCGTATGGCGGGTTGATGGTTCAGGTTTTCAGAAAAGAAAAGAAGAATAGAGCCTACGTTTGCCTGTGATCGGTCAGTATCTTGGAAAATCTGTTGCCACCGTTCGGGGGTTCACTCCGTGTTTTCCAGCTTCCTCTACTCATGAAAACGTAGCACAAACTATTAGCTTGGCTGCCGAGAAATGACGTTAAACCACAGCACACAAGATGTCTGAAAGAGTCATAACGTACACTATTATCTGTGTGTGTGTGTGTGTGTGTGTGTGTGGGTGGGTGGGTGGGTGGGGAGTGGGGTGGGGGTGGGGGGGGGGGTTTACTGCCTCGTAAACGCCTTCGCCACATCTTTCAGTGGCGAGTGTGCATCAGCGAGATTAAATTGGCAGAATTCTCAGATTTAAGTGAAAGAAATTATAAATTTTGTTTATCAAAATAAATTTTCACGCAGTTAAATTGGTAATTGGCAGGCATTTTAATTCTATACATGTACGTTCCTGTACATTCACATGAAAATGGTGCAAGAGCATTTTCCTGTATATTTATAGAAAATGAAATGTCAGCATTTTCACCATATAAAATGCAATATTTATTTATTTATTTATTTATTTTATTTATTTATTTATTTATTTATTTATTTATTTAATTATTTATGTTTAAGGTCACATATTTCTGCACGATGGCTAATCGTTACCGCAACATGGGGATAAAGTCAAGTTGGTCAATCGTTTATGTTACCCTCTTTAAAAAACATCCGCCCAAGCATTGGTGACTGGGTCCTGTTTCACCAGTAAAACCAAGCTCGTGACCAACAGTAGAGAAAACAAAAACTGTTTCACTTCCGGGGTTCCCATGAGGACCGAAAGATGGATATAAAGTAAGATTTAACCAATCGATTATACCCATGTCGTCCATTTTATAGGAAATCCACCCCAAGCATTGAATAACTGGGTCCCCATTTCCCCTGTAAAACATACTTTTACGGTCGCCATGGACTGGTCACTTTCCACGGGTAGGCAATATTTCTACGGTCGCTATAATACTGGATTCCATGCACTAATTATAGGAATATTCATCAAAAATTTAATTAATGAAGCACCGGGTATAACCCGGTGCGTCATTAATTTAAATTTTGCTGATGTTGTTTTTCATTACCTGGTAAACGAATGCGTGGATTACTTACGACGAGTCCACGGCGACTGTACACACTAAAAACTAAAAACTGACACTTTCAAGGTGTTAAACCCATTCTAACTCTTAGGGTTGATTTTAACACTCAAAGTGCAATGCTTTAAGCAACTTAGACTTTACAATCGCCTGACATCTGAAACTTGAATGGATGGCACTTCCCATGTGTCTTGCATTGGTGGTTCTTCCAGAATCGTCCATAATTTGATTTGCGCTTGGTGGGTACACAATTAAAATGACACAACGCAGATGACGGCGGATCAGGCTCGAGAGTTCGAGCCAGATCCGCGTCATTTGCGTTGTTTCCTTTTAAGTGTCGCGACATTACACTTGTCAAGTGGTATTATTGTAACACCTGTCAAGTTCTGGGATATCTACACTTGAATTTATTATTTATTTATTGAGGTTTAAGGTCACATATTTATGCACAATGGCTAATCATGACCGTGACAGTTTTACGGGTGGAGGAAGCCGGAGTACCCGGAGAGATACCACCGAGCAACGACGAGCAGCTGCCATGCTCCCCAACATCGTAACTCCGCACTGCAACACAGGCAGGGTGAGATTGGTTGAAGACATGCGTACCATCGACGTGCAGTACGCCTTAGTACACGGCATCATCGTGCCCCCACATGGGCAATGGGAGTGAAGGGTCTTGCCCAAGGACACAACGCGGTTGCCGCAGGTGGGAATTGAACCGAGGACCTCTCGGCTTGCAGCCTGCACATCTACCTACTGAGCCATCGCGCCCCCATCTAAACTTGAACAAAGTGCTAGTTCAGCACTTGGTAAGTGTTAAATACAGCACGTCAAGTGTAGTTTTAAATACATTACTTTTTCGCGTGTATTGTAGCTTGTACACCACAGTAAACAAGCACTGCTTCAGCTACCGGGTTCCCACGGGGGGGGGGGGGGGGGGGGGGGGGGGGATAGAATACTTACTTTTGGTAATCGTTGAGCAGGTTTCTCATCAGTGTTGTCGTATCTAATTTTGTGATATTCTTTAGGTTTTCGAATCATCAAACAAATCCGGAGGAATTGCTATGTGTTGTCCATTGGAATCAATACGCTCATCGTGTGGGCCATCTGTTATGCAACTGCCAAGTACCTGGGAAATATAAATTAATGGAATAAGAAAATTGAGAATGTATTTATTTATTGGTGTTTAAAGTTACATTCAGCAGGTATGGCTATATCTTGACCGCATTCGTGATGACTGGCTGTGGCGATATGACCGAGAAGAACAGCAGCAAAAACAGCATTCGTTTAGTAAGTTTGTTTATTCGCGTGGAAACGTTCTTGCTGGGAAACGTTGTAAGTTGGTTAGTTTGTTCATGTACAAACGTTCAAAATTAGATTTCTCTCCCTTAGAGCAGTGAGTTACAAACAGCTCCTCGAACAGTTGCATCTGTTTTCCAAAATCCCGTTACTTGTAAGAAACAGCAGTAGGACCTATAAAAGTTAAAAATCTGTTTCCCAGGCCCTCCCGCGTGGTCCTTATGGGTGCCACATGCTTTCTTTTTACTTAAAAAAATAAAAATTTAATGGTTATGTCTGATATTTTACCCAAGTTAATAAAATTGATAATAATAATAATAATAATAACACTTTGGTCGGCCACTGATTTGTCGCGGTTCTCGGATGAGAAGGCCTCGGTTACCCCTGTACTCCCAACTGCCTCCCTATTCCCACGCTTCTTCTCTCCTCCTAACACTCGGAGACGAACTTGCTTGATGACCTCCCTTGCCCCATTCTTCCCAATCTCTCCGATTAGAATATTAACCCTCTCCTTTGAGTCTCCCACTAACCACATATCCTTCATTCCCCCATCCCACTTCCCCATTATACACTCTAAAAGCTCTGGATACTATGTGATACCAAAAGTGGTACTCAACTTGTCCCGTGTGGGGTACCAAAATTATGGTATTCCAGGAAACCAAAACATTGTTGGTACTCCAAGAAACCAAACTGTAATGGTGCTTTGAGGAACCAAAACTGTCTGGTACTTCGTTTTGGTTCTCTAGAAAACCAAAAGTTTGGTACTTTATTATGGGTTCTCCAGAGAACTGAACTCAAGTAATTATCCTATGGTGCTCCAAGAAACCAAAAGTTTGGTACTTACCCCTCCCCCATCCCTTTCATGTACACAGCATATACATGGGAGGGGTAGGCTCAAATATTGCTCCATTGAGGGACCCAAAGAACCGGACCGAAGTATGAAAAGCTGCAGAAGTACCAGCCTCCATCACGGGCCAAGATACATTTATTATGTAGATAACACCACAAATCATGTCGCTATGAAAACAATGAAAGAAGAAAAAATGAGTTATGCAGTTCCTTTAATAACCTTCAACAAATATTAAAGGCATACACTGCAACTAACATAAATCAAATACAGTTTGCACCAAGTCATCCAACCCGCTTCCTATATATGAGCCATTCAATCGCGTTTTCAAGGTCCCAGGCTTCGACCGAAACCGCCATTGTTGATACAGACGACGCGCGCGCTTGGCGCCCAAGTTGCTCAGGTGGTGGATATGCAGGGGATGTAACTCCTGTTTATCGACAGTTTGGTATTCCACAACCATCCATTTGGTTTAAAACGTGCAAAATATAGGGGAGGCTATCAATATTAGGTGTTTTAGGTATCTCAAAAACTGATGGTATTCTAGAATACCAAAATGTATTGGTTTTTTTTAGAGTGTACTCTCAGTGAATCTTATTCTTTTAGACTGGTATTTTGGGCATTCTAGAAGAAAGTGTTCCAGGGTCTCCACTACGCCCAAATTACACATCTGGCACCCTTTTCACTGTTTCTCCCCAATTTTTCCCCACAGCTCCAGGGACCGCGACCTCAGCTTGAACAACAGTGACCCCCCAAAGGTGCCATCAAGGTACTCTTCAAAACCAGGCTTCTCTTTATCACACAGGCCACCCAAAGACCTTTTTGATTTGTCCCCCCCCCCCCCCCTTGCCAATTAAGGCCCTCCATGGCCCCTTTCTCTGACGATTTGTTTACCCTGGTTTGCCCCAACGTCTAGGTCCGAGATCTTCAATGAGTAGGTCTCTTTCAGTTCCCTCACTTTTACGATCCACCCTGTCTTGATATTTGAGTTGAAAATTCTCAGGAACATTACTTTACACCATCGGATGTCGGGGAGATTTACCAAATAATTAAGATAACCGAGTGTCATTTAGTCTCTCCTGTCCTTGATCCTCATCCACCCAAGCTAACCCCTGATTGCTTCTAGTGCTGCGACATTACTCGACCCCGAGCCATCGGCCCGCGTCGTTCTGCAGGATTTCCAAGCTCTTCACAGCCGTCTAGTTTAGGGGGTACCACTTCCGCACCATATGTTATACTCGGCAGACCTACCCTTTCCCAAATGTTTTTCCCCGCGAAAACCTTATTGAACCTGTTTCTCCCTATAAGATGTTCATTTGGTTAAGGATTCGCCTCCCCTCAGAATCAATTTATTTGTTTGGTTTCGGTAGATGCCTCTTCCTGTGATGTTTATATTTACCCCGGATACTCGTAGTCACCTGTCTCTCCTACACTAAGGAGTCTGCTGCTACCTTCCGGAATACAGAACTGCCCCACTCTCCACCTTAGAGTGGGGTCCACTTTGCGGCCCACGGGTATAACTTTGCTCTTGCTTGCATTAAGTTCGAGTCTCCGTTTGCTACCATATTTCCCAACATTTCCCATCATTTCCCTGGGGGGGCCCCTCTTCGCTTTCTGACTCTAGCACCATATCGTCTGCACAAATAGCCGTGGGATCTTCAAATCCCCAACTGCTACCCCTCGTCGCTATGCAGGAGTTCATCTCCTAAACCTTTGATGTACAATGCAAAAAGAATTGGCGAAAGGATAACACCCCTGTTTTAGGCCTATCTCCATGGGCACACGTTTTGTTGTTATGTTACCCAGGCTAAGTTGACTCTGTACATCTTTATATAATGCTTTCATAATTCCAACAAACTCGCCTCCCAAGCCAGAGCCTCAAGCTTGCGCCACATACCCTCCCTCCATACTCTATCGTGTGCCTTTTTAAGATCCCAAAAGGCCATAAACATTTTGCTTTCGCAGATTATATCATTTGGGATAGCGTGAAAAGGAGGTCAGTGACTCTCCTTTCCTTCCTGAAGCCATTCTGGATCTCTCCCAAAAAACCTTCTCCTCAATCACCCCCCTCTAATCTCTCATACGGGACTTTACAGAAAACTTTTCCAATGTTGCTGCTGACAGAGATCCTCGATAATTATCCAAAACGTCTTTTTTCCCCCCTTTTTGTGAATAAATGTCGCATTGCTTTCTCTCTACTCATTTGGGACCTCTTGTTTTTCTATGGCTAAATTGAATAGGGCAGTTAGGCTTTCCAAGAGTTCCTCTCCCCCTTTTTTGATAAACTCGTTAGGAATTTCGTCCACCCCTCCCGCTTTTCCATTCCTTAATTTTGAGATCACCTTTCGCACCTCCTCCATTTTAATTTCGCTGCACACGAAGTTCGATAGATTTTCCTCGACCTGGTTCGGACACTCCGGTGCGTTCCCCATGCCCCATCGTTTATCGTTTACCTTTTCCCAGTGCTTGACTAGTTCTAATGCGATTTGATCTTGATCATCTGTAACTCTGCCATCTACTTTAATACCCTGTGGGCAGGCCCGTCGGAACGAAATTTATATTGGGGGGGGGGGGGGGGGGGGGGGGCTGATATTGCTAATTTGGGTGAACTGGCTGATACTAAATGGGTATGGGGTATCCAGATGCCGAAGGCATCTGGCGCGAATGCTGAAGGCACAAGCTTTTTGAGGGGGGGGGGGGGGGGGGGTACTCCCCCCCGAAAATTTTTTGAAAATGGCAATCAAAGGAAGCATTCTGGTAGCTTTTGAAGCAAAAACCTCTTGATTTTTTTTAAACGGCAAAAGTTGTTTTTTTAACAAAATGTTTCAAAAATCCCAATAGAACCCCCATAAACATTTGGAGACGGTTCTCACACCGGGCTCACCTGCAGGCCGTGGCCGTATTCCGTCATGCTAAAAAACAGTCAGGCCTTATGGTGGATTCATTAGTTTTATCATTACGCCAACGGTTGTCGTGGTCTTCTGAGCTGCCAAAAGAATTGCTCAAAACGTTTGCACATCAACATATGCAGGTGCATGTTATACATTCAGTCATACGTTCATAATTCTAATCCTGGGGCGTAGTAAGCTAATTTTATTGGGGGGGGGGGGGGAGGGGTAGGACCTATATTTCCATTGACGAGACGCGTCATCCGAGCGGCGAGTGGGGGTGAACACGAGAGGGGATATCCTCCGTCTGGTTGGTGGGGGGAAAATTTTCGAATTTAAGATGTAAAAACATGCATTCTGGTTGATTCTGAGCAAAGAAATCGTATATTCCTATGACGCGAAGCGTCATCCGAACCCCGAAAAGGCGAGTGGGGGTGAGCCACGAGAGGGGGTACTTCCCCGTCTCGTTGGTGGGTGTCCGGGGAGCCTCCCCCGGTTAATTTTTTTTAATTTTAAGATGTACAAATATGCATTCTGAGTGATTCTGAGCAAATACATCATCAATAAGGAATTACGTCAGCTCTCTGATCAATTCAGCGTGATTTCCGAGCAGAACGACAGGAATAGTGAACATGCAATGAATTACCCTGTGGTTGGTTGGGGTTTAACATCGCTTTCCACAATTAGGCGAAAAACACGACTGTCAGTTTTATTGGTGGAAGAAAGCCCACATGGAACCCACTCAATCCAGTAATCATTAACAGTAATGTCGGAATATGGTAACCAGTGGGCATCCCGTGTGGAGAAAACCAACAACCCAGCCCAGTAAAGCCTACTTTTGACAAATTTGTGGGGGTGGGGGAAATATCTCCCTTACCCCCCCCCCCCCCCCCCCCAACCGGTTCCTACGCCACTGTTCTAATCTGAGTTCAATAATGTAATGTCCAGTTTTATTCAGATTACATCGGTTGCTCCCATCATGGATAAAACTAACGACGAAATATGAGCAAATTATTGGGGGGGGGGGGGGGGAGGGGGCTGCAGCCCCCCCCCCCCCCCGGTTCCGACGGGCCTGGTGGGTTACTTCCTTTGTTACGTTTATTCACCCATTTCCAAAATACGTTCGAAACTCGACCCCCCCGTCATTCTTATCGTCCAAATCAGACTGCTATTTCGCACTTTCCGATTATCGTCTTTAATCTCATTTTCTTTATTTCGTGCTTGTTGGTATTCTTCCCTTGCCACCGTGGCCTCGATGCTTTCCGCCCACTTGAGTTTTCTACTTCTCCTGTATGCAGCACATTTAGCTTTTCTACCCTTTATGGCCCTTTTCAGTTCTTGGTTCACTCTGTACCCAATTAAGTCCCCGTGTTGGCACCCCTAATCTTTCCTAGACTTTCCTTCCCTGCCTCCACTAGGCTCGCAACTATGGCATCGCCCCTCTTCTGGACACTACCCGCCCCCCCCCCCCCCCCCCCTGTGTACGATTGCAAGCTTTGGTTTCAATTTTTCTTCGAACTTTGCCCAGTCAGCATCCTTATTGAGTTCCCAAATCTCCTTGAAGCTTCCTTTGCTTTTTACTAGGTTTTTGGCCCTGATTGTCACTGAAACCAGGTTGTGATCACCATCCACCTCTATTTTACCCTCATCATCCACTTCTACCCCCTATCACCTCCCTCCATAAATCAATATCTGTGAGAATATAGTCGATTATTGATTTTCTGTCGTTCCTCTCCCAGGTCCATTTACCGTTACCCCTCGAGTGATAAATTTGTCACTTGAATGCAACAAGACTTTGCAATGCTAAAGCATTACAAAGCCTTCTTCCACTCAAGGGACGAAATACACCACCTGCCGCATGCTGTCTTTTTATAAACAGTGCAACATTAAAAAAATAAAAATATTTTACCCAAGTTAACAAAACTGATAAATATGTCCCCTTGAGTGCAAGAAGGCTTTGCAATGCTTTAGCATTGCAAAGCCTTCTTGCACTCAATGGACAAAATACACCAACACCCATACTATTCTGCAGATTATGAGGGCCAAAAACATAAAACAAGCCAAGAACGTGAACTTTTGATGGCAAAGAAATAATTACAAAAATAAAAAAATAAAATAAAAAACCCGCCCGCCCACATGCAATTTAACAAAAAAAAAAAAAAAAAAATGACCTGAGAAACAGAAGATCTACTTTGTGGGACCTAGTATTCTCGAATTTCAAAACTTTGAAAAAACTAATATCCAGGATCTTTCAGGTGCTATATAATGTATACAAATCTCGAGATAACCTCGCCAAGAATTTTTAACAAAGGGCCCTAAGGGGCTTAACCACTCACCCGAGAAAGAGCCCATCTTTCCAGTTATGCTAAAAAGGGTCTTTAGTTAAGGACCTGGAATTCGAAGTATCTATTTTTCAAACATTGCATTTGAATAAAAAAAACTTCTCATGTGCCAACGTCGTATTTTTAACCGAGGGAGTTGAAAATGGGGTCGTCGGAGGGTCCGTTGTTTTTCGATTTTTGTTTTAAAATGACTATTGAAGGAGTTTGAGTGATTTGGTGCAATTTTTAAAAAAATCGCCCAATTGACCGGGGGGCAGTTGGGTGAATTTTTGCGAGACACAAAATAACTCACACTCAAAAACCTTTCAAAGCCCATTTTAAAGCCAAAATAAATAAATTCACACCCTCCTGTTGCCCTCCCAAACCAGGTCGAGTGCAATACATTGAACAAACTGAACTTTAATCTTGAGAGGAAAATAAATGATGTTACCAAATATAGCAATGCTCTGTCTAGTGGATCTCAAGAACAAGGTCTTTGAAGTTAAAATTCGGGTTCCTGAAAGGTACCAAAATATGAACCCAGAGACTTCATTTGAACAAACTTGAATCTGAACCCATAAGGATGCTGTACACCAAATAACAGAGGATTTTGAGTGGTGGAATCTGAAGAAGAAGATTTCAAAAAAGAAGATATTTCTCATGTTGCACCAAGCTAAAATTCAGGCCCCATAAATAGCCCAAATATGAACCAAGGAACGTTATTTGTTCAAATTTGAATCTGAGCCCCATTCCTCACAGGATGTTGTGTAACAAATATACGTGGATATCTACGCTGTTTTAGTGAATATCGGGAATTATCTCAAGAGTATGGACCTGAAAGTTTTATTTTTCACGAGCGCTTTATTTTCTTTTATTACATGCTACGTAACACTTTATTGCACAATATTCAGCTCAATTCGACTGCAAAACGTTTCAAGACAATAAAGATCTGCAGATCGTTCCTTCACGAGCGACATTCAAGGCGACCGACATGCGCCGAAGCGTGTGAACCTGGAAGTATTATTTTTTACTCGCGCAAAGCGCTCGTAAAATATAAAAACTTTCAGGTCCACACTGATGAGATAATTCCCGATATTCACTAAAATAGCGTAGATTTTCTTTTTATTATATGCTACGTGACATTTTACTGCGCTAAATTCAGCCCAGTTCGACTGCAAACAGTTTCAAAACAATAACAAAGATCTGCTGATCGTTCCTCCAAGGCGGCGTGATGCGCCGAAGTGTGACGTCATTTAGGAAGCTACTGGGGGATATTTCTCGATATTTATCGAGTCGATGGATATCGAGAAATATCTTGTAGATAATTTGCGATAATTCACAGGCTAGCGTACAATAAAAAAGATTTTCACTAGCGAATATGAAGAAAATGATTTTTAAAGAGTTTTCCTCATATTACCCAAAGGTGAATTTGGGATCCCAGAGGGGGCCCAGGTGCGAACCCAAGGACTTGATTTGAACATCCGACCTCATAAAGATTTTGTATACCAGACTGGCGGATCTGAATAACAAGAATTTTAATTCCTCACATCTTACTGAGTTTAAATTTGGGCTCCCATGCGGAGCACAATAATGAAACCAGGGAAAGGATTTCAACAAACTTGAATCTGACTGCATAAGGATGTTGTATACAAAAATCAAAAGATTATGTCGGGTAGATCCAAATATCAAAAGATTCTGACCTGTGGATCTGTAGAAGAGTTTTTTTTAAATTTGAAAATATGCATGCTGACGCAGGGGGGGGGGGGGGGGGGGGGGGCACCAAAAATTTGCAAGACGTGACGTGGGGGTGGGTGGGTTTTCTCTTGAGTGCGCTTGAGTGTGCATTTCCAACTTGTGCAATTTTTAAAAAATATATCAATATATCAGTTAATATATACCATCATTTGTGTTTCAAACCTAAAAGATGATGTTGTACATCACACTCTTAACATAATTACAACATCAGGAGGCTTTATATGTGAGAATATTGGGCTTAATCTGAGAAAATGTCACACGTTAGTAGGGGGTGGGTGTCTTGTTCGAAATGTAGAAAATGTGCAGACAATATTTTGGGAAAATTCTCTCTGATGCACTAAATTCATCCAAGTTATTTATTTATTAATTTATTTATTTATTGGTGTTTAACGACACTTTAACATATCGTGCCGGTGACCGGTTTATGGGTGGAGGAAGCCAGAGTATCCGGAGAGAACCACCGAGCAACGACGAGCAGCTGTCAGCTCTTCAACATCATAACCCACGACTGTACTACACACTGCACAGTGGTACTGCGTACTACACAGCACAGACAGGGTTAGATTGGCTGAAGACATGTGCACCTCGGCGTGCAGTACGTCTCAGCACACAGCGTCATCGTGCCCCACGTGGGCAACTTGGGTAAGTTTATTTTGGATTTTAATGGGAGAGTGGGGGTGGGTGTCTGAGAACGGTAGTAGAAAATTTGCACGTAGCGGGTGGGTGGATGTAAAAAGGAAACGAATAAAAAATAGGACGTCACGTCTTGCGAATATTTAGTGCCCCCCCCCCCCCCCCCCCCGGCTGACGTACCATTTTTTCATTACCCTTAGGGTACCCAATAATACAACCGATTGCATTTTTTTGGTTCATTTGATTCTACTGGTCCTTTAAATGCTCGATACCAAATAATATTTTGTTCCGCGAGGTTGGGAAATGTAGGAGTTTGAAAGTATTTTAGCTCCGTAGGTTCACACGGGTTTGTGGAAGTCATTTTTGCATGAATCAGGGGCGGCACTAAGCTCGATAGAAGTGGAGAGCACAAATTTACAATGCTATCATGGTTCGACCCAGTGTTAGAAAGGTTACAATCGTATATCGGTAAATGTACCATGACACACCATAGTCTCTCGTTAAGATGAAAATGCCGCTATGTGGCCACTGTCTTGTCCGTTTCTTCTACTTCAACCATCTCCCAACCGGAAGGCCAGCCTTCGAGTAGGAAGATAGTTGAAGTGGAAGAAACGGACCGAAGCGTCTGAAAGTGGGATTCTTTGGCTAAATATTGTTCGGACTTTGCACATAATGTTACCGGAATGCCTGTACATTGACACGTTTGCATGCGCCCAATTTAACTCCTTGTGTATATATCTATAGAAAAAAGTGGAAGGGCACGTGCCCCCTGGCTCCGCCTCCTCTGGCATAAATCACATTCTTATGACCCAAGAACGCCACGTACCAAATTCGGTTCAAATAGAAAAAAATATTTTCAGAAAATAGAAACTTCGAGCGGGACAAAAATCTTGCCCCTCCCATTACAAAGGCAAATATTGTCCTACGAACGAACTTCGTTTGAATAAACTTGATTCAACACCTCAAAAGGAAGCTCAGTTCGACATACAGTACGTGGAAAGTAGATTGTAACTAAATCACCCGCGGAGTGGAGTTATCACCCAAGCTATAATTTTCAAATTCTGTACATATCGACAAAAAACGGAAGCAATGTTTCAGCCAATGGACCAATGGTTTAACCCGGAGGTCCATTGGCTGAAACTTTCCCCTGTGCTGGTTATGCTTTGCAACAAATTTGCAATTATTGCTTGGGTGGAATCTCCGCTCTGCGGGTGATTTAGTGATAATACACTCTCCACGTTCTGTATCAAGGCATTGTACCCATCGGTTCATGAGAAGACGATTAAGCAAAAACGACTGAGGACATTTTCCTCACCCTTCCCTATGGGACAGGGTAACGTCATTGAACAAAATCCAAATGCGATGTCAATACAGACAATCACCTAATATTTTAGAGAAATCAGTTCAGGGATTTTGGAGAAAAGTCGTGAATACCATGTTCACGGACTACAGACAGAAAGTGATCACTTTCGCTCACCCTGAGTTACACTCAGGTGATCGAAAAGATAGACATCAATGCTGAAAGATTTTAGGTTGTTGTATCTAAATGCGATGCGAACGGTGCGATAAAATCATAATAAACATATTTCCCTACAAGTTTGCATTTTCCACACAACGTGATGTCTGTAATCTGGGTCTCGTGGTAAAACATCCCCCACAAATATTGACCATATACAGGTCACATATAGGCGATGTGAGCGGTGCGATCAAATTATAATTTTCACATTGTCTTTCCGGTTTGCCTTTTCACATAATGTGATGGCCGCACTTTGGGTCACGATGGAAAAGAAATACAAGTTTTACTATTGTGACCAATCTGCAAATTAACCCAGTGCACACAGTCAAAAAAGCAAAATTTCAAGCAGCATGCAAATTCTTCCCATAATGCAACAACGCGTTTAACCAATTCAGTCTTGTTTGACAGAGCTTCCTTTCATGACTGTTACGGTATGTAAAGGGTTATAGCCAATAGGCTGGAGCGCCCAGCATTTGGATTCAGCATTCTTGGACCTTTGATCTAATTGGTAGACTGGTGCACTAACTTGTTTATTATATATTTAGTGAATGCCAGTTGGTTATATGTTTAGTGAATACTGTTATGAACAGGAACGATTCACTTAAGATTTGAATGCAATTTTTATAATCTTTATTGGAGTATGAATGTGTGGGAATGGGTACAAATTACAGTTTGTACCCATTCTCACACGTTCATACTCCAATAAAGATTATAAAAATTGCATTCAATCCTTATAATTATATTCCGTAACTGTTTAAACTACCTGTTACCAAACAACAAAGCAGAAAGACGAAATAAAACATGTTCGAACGAACGAGGCGAAAAACCACCCTCACACAAAAGACGAAGCGCACAACTCTGAGTTGAGCGTTGTTTTTCGGCATTGACCCAAATTTGTCAAATTGCCGTCTTTCGCAGCGAAACTTGGAATGTTCAAAACAATTTTAACGGGATTTATGCCACAGTTGGGAAATGTCACCAAAGAAACAGCAGCGGAGTTGATCACTGCGAGAGGCGCTAAAAGTTAAAAACCCGCCCAAACACCGCCCGAATTACATTCTGTCAAATGTGCTCTACCGTAAATGCGGGTCAAAGTTCGACCAAATGTATTGATTGGAAAATGAATTACATTTGCTCATGACGTTTTCATCCAGCTGACCAATGGGAATTGAGTATTTGGACCCAAAACGTATAACTCCATTAACAATGTAATTATTGTAAATTGAATGAGGGAATGTAAATTGAATGAGGGAATGTAAATTGAATGAGGGAATGAGGCATTGCTGAGAGTATTGCAGGTGATTAAATGAGAATTTAGCATCACTCGACAAGAACTGATGATTAAGTGACGTGCGAATAATCGAACAACACAACCACAACCAACGCACTGTACACTAAGTAGCATGTGGGTTAATTTCCAACTAATGGACTGCAATTCCATTAGGATTGCTCGGTCCTGAAATTTATTGTGATCGCATCGGGTAGTTGCTGTAAGTTTTCGACAAAATTTTCGTTGACACAAGTCCTCCCCCTCCCCTCCCATATCGTGACACCGAACACACACACGCACACCGAACTCAGAAAATCCTGCATATACACTTCATTTAATCTGGGTAAATGAGGGAAAAGAAGCTGTTCTATGAGGTCGTGACTTTGAGGGGGGAAAGGGGCTTAGCCTATATTTCAGCTCGACGCAATTTAAAGCATTATTTCAGTTACTCTCAATACATAGGAGAGGTTGGGGCGGGGATAGGAACCACTCTAAATCCATTCATATAACATGTAATAAATTGTTCGCTGATCTTCTCCGAGACTATAGGTTGAAGACATTAATCCTTTACTCAACGTAACGGCAAAAACCGGCCAGCGCTATTCATAAAGATAATTTTTCATTTTTTGACTCAAAAACATAGCTTATGATTTCTCACTGGAACGAGCTCGTTGAGCTCGTCCCAATGAGGGGTCATAAGCTATGTTTTTGATGCAAAAAATGAAAGAAAGTTATTCGAGAATTTTATTTGTAAGTGGCGTCTGCCTTTCGTGTTAGGTGAAGGGTTAACTGACCCTCATTCAATTTACAGTGAATCATTCCCGTTTGTATCGGCATTAACTAAATCTATACCATACCGGCATTCATTACATATATGACAAACAAGTTAGGGCACTAGACTACCGGTTAAATCGCACCAGACTCCCGATTAGATCAAAGGCCCAGAAATGCTGAAACCCTTTACATACCGTAACAGTCATAACTGGAAAGTGTTATATACAAAAATATTCATTCAAATTTTATTATTTTTTTCAATTATTGCTCCAACAGCATAGCTTATGCCCCCACATTGGAACGAGCACATTTAGCTCGATCTAATGAAGGAACACAGCTAAGGTTTGAGGAGAAAATGAAAATTTGTAGTTATTCGAGAAATGTTTTTTAGCAAGTATCGTCCGCTGTTCCTACTAGGCAAATTGGCCCTGCACATGACATGCTGATGACAGATGCATTCAAACAATGCTTCCCAACAAGGGGCACCGGAACCCCATTGCCAATCTGGATTGCATTGCCCATCCCTACCCACTGTCTGCGGGGAAGAGTTGGCGGTATAAGAAGAAAATAACCAATATCTCCACTACAGGGCCCGATCAAAGAGCATTGCTTAAAAAAAAGACTTCCATAAACCAGTTATACTGTATTAACCCATTCCAATCCGGAGTTGTTATATTGGCTGCAGTGGCTCAATGTTCCAATAAGACTAAAATCCTCGCCCTCTGATTGGACAAGAACTCGCTTAGTTTTTTCTATGTTTATGGCTCCAGTGGCATATGTTATCGTCTGACGTCACAACGTGAAGTATTTGAAAAGATAATAATGGGAGGAGATTCAAACTGCATACTGCCTATAAAATCGTATTTTTCGAGGTCAATGATCATTCTATGAATGAATACTCACAATTCACTTGTAAAAAAATCGAGGTCACTCCATCACGGTTCAAATCATGTACTTGTTCATGATTTGTACTGAGATGGAGTAACCTCGACCTTTATCCAAGTTATTGATTTTTTGTTGTTCAGTGACGTCGAGGGTTACACAAGAGGGATATTTGCTAAATTGGTTATCGTTAAAGTTGCATTGTTCATTTTACGATGTGGGTTGTGTCCTTGGGCACTTCATTCCGTTTGCCTACGTGGGGGAACGGTGACGCTGTGTACTAACGCGTACTGCACACCGACGGGGCACTTGTCTTCAACCAATGCTAACCCTGCATGTGCGAATGTATGTTGTGGAGTCTGACATTTGCTCGCGGGTTCTCTCTGGCTTCCTCCTCCCGTATAACTGTCCGACACGAGGTGACTCTGGCTGTCGAAATTGTTGTTAAACCCCAATAAATAAATACGATGTGGGTTTGGGGTTTTGTGTAGGGTCTTATTGGAACATATACGTTATTGTGATGAATTGTCGGTGACATGATCTGAGGTTAGCGCCTCGGAGCGTATGTTCAACATAGGATGAACATAACTTTCGAGCCGCGAACTACAGACGTTACCGTCATTTCATCACAATAACTTATGGTAGGGCCTGGCGCGTAGCCAGGATATCAGTTTTAGGGGGGCAAGAGTAATATATAGGGGGCATACAGAATATGATGAAAAATTCTGAAATTCAAGACAGAACACCCCGCAATTTCCTTGACTCCGAGACCAAATGTGTTGGATTCTCTTTCGATGGCGTAAACATCTTACAAGGATGCATTTTCCCCCAATCTGCTACAGTTACCTCTTCAGCCAGCACGTTGCTTCAGTGCTGGGTTTGTTTATATGTTTTATGTAGCTAACTTTGAGACTCACCCTTACTCTTTTCTGTGGGCTGTCAAGCAACGCTGTGATGTTGGCAGTGACACCCCATGGAACACTTAAACTATTATATTTTATTTAAGTGTATGTACAATAACTTGTAAAACCATGTGAGAACCATTGTGAAATAATTTATCCAGCAGAATAATTTTAGATAAATTAAATGACGACACCACGTGGTGATGTCGGATCGGGCTTTGCTTTCCTTATCGGGCTATCCAGTGGCCATTTATCAATGACAAGCAGGCATTAATGCATTTTACTTATTTATTTTATTTAAATTCACTACCGAGAAAAATTTAGAAAATGAAGCCATGAAAGGGGGCATAAAATTGATTCTAGTAACTGAAATGTCAACACATTTATTGTATGAGAGAATTATCAGATTATTATTATTTGGTATTATTCTGGGAATTGAATATGTGCTAAACAAATGCTCAAGCTGAGAACTGTGAGCAATTCACAGTTTCAGACTGTCCTGACATTAAATCACATCTTATGCATCTCATGTACATGATGTGATTTTGTTGTGCATTTCGAGGATTTTTTTTTTATTACAAGTAAACGTACTGATTGACATCATGCATACTCATGAAGCTCGATATTGCGTACACTGTAGTTGTAAATAGTAATAACTGGAATTTTTGCCGATTTTAAACAGAGTTGGAATTTGGGAAGTAAAGGAAACATCAGCATCACCAAAGAAGCTCTGAAATCTAGATAGATGGAATTTCCAACTACTCATGACTTGCCCTCCCAATTTCCAACTATACGAAATTTTGGCCAGCCCCCCCCCCCCCCCCCCCCCCCCCCGTCGTCACGTCCCTGGCCCATTGGCTAAAACGTTGGCTGTCGTTCTTCCAAAATCTGATTTATTGTCTGGGTGGAAACGACACTGTGCGAATGTTTTGTAGTTAACCCACTCACTCACTATGCACTGCAGTACATTACAGGGTGAGTGATTCACTTTGAAAACACCGGCCGTGTGGTGTGTCCACCCAGATAAATATTTTCACAAGATCTTCACAATGTTGAGACACCAAACCTCCAAGTTGAATCTGGAAGATCCACTTGCTGAAATTTCATGATTATGCTTTTTTAACCCTTTGAACACAGATGTTAACCCTTGACCTAACATGAAAAGCAGACGACACTTGCAAAAATAATTCTTGAATAACTAATTTTTTTCATTTTTTGTCTCAAAAACATAGGTTATGACCCCTCGTTGGAACGAGCTCGTTCCAACGAGGGGTCATAACCTATGTTTTTGAGACAAAAAATGAAAAAAATAATGAAAATTAATTGGCGATTTTTGAGAAGAGAGCTGCCGGTTTTGGCCGTTACGTTGGGTAAAGGGTTAAAATATTAAAATTGCAACCCACAGAAAGTGTGTCTTCTGTTCCTAAGGCCGTATTTTGTAAAATTGTATGTGGGCGGACGTTTTTTATTTCATTTTTAATGATTGTTTTGCCATCAAAAGGTCATGTTCTTGTTTTTTTATGTTTTAGACCTCATAATCTACAGAACAGCATGTTTGGTGGTGTATTTCGTCCCTTGATTGCAAGAAGGCTTTGCAATGCTTAAAGCATTGCAAAGCCTTGTGTTGCACTCAAGGCACAAATCTATCAATTTTATTAACTTGGGTAAAATATCAGACATAAACAATTTAATTTTTATTTTTTAAAGTTTGCATTGGCTATAAAAAAGATAGAATGCGGTCGCAATAAGCATCATGCGGGAAGGCCTGATAAACAAATTTTTAACTTTTTTAGGCCTAAACTGCATTTTTTTTTTCCATAATGCAACCAGGAATTTAACTCTTTACCCATCGCACACGATAGCAAAATTTATTATTTTAAAATTTTGAAATTGTTTTTTTTTTAACTGCTTAAATTGTACATTACGGACACGGATGCGACCGATTCGTTACGTAAAGTGTCAACCAATACATTCTTGTTTGACAAAGCTGCTTTATGAGAAAATCGTTGCTTGTAGTTTTGGTATTTTGATTTCAGTGTGCAGAAGTTAAATTAGCTTAAATTCTGGGTGGAAATAAGTCCAACTATCCATAGTTGTTTATTCAGAAATCACTCTCCTCGTGCATATCATATTAATTTATTGGTGTTGAAGGTCACATTCAGCATCTATGGCGATACCATAATCGCAGATCACAGTACTGCAGCCAATCGTTTATTCCCGCAGTACTGTGATCCCAAAAGCGGGCAGAGAATCTCGACCGGATCGCGACTGGGTCGTGATCCGGTCAAAGTTATCGTCCCGCTTATCTACCCACGACACTGCCGAATCTCACAAAAATATTAGAAAATTTAAATCTGGGAGGCCTTTTCCGTGTTTTTCGTGATTTGACCCCAATTTCGCAATATCATGGGCGGACTGGGCCAAAAATGTTACTAGGAAATTCACCGGAGGGGCGGATCCGGAGAAAATTTTGATTTTGAAAGAATGCAGTTTCCTTGCATCTGAATGATCAATGGCAATAGACTATTGGTACATAAAAATGCCCTCCATGTGGACTGCCAGTGGAGAGGGCCTTTCGAAATACAGCCAACCTTTTCAATCAGATCCATTTCGCCTTTTGGTCAATTTCACGAAATTTCATGTACGAACAGGTGTTAGATTGCATCAATTTCGGGGCAACAGCCCCCCCCCCCCCCCTCATAGGGTGCCCACCAGGAAATGTCCGGTAGACCCCATGGCCAGTCTGCCTCTACTCAATATTTATTTATGAAATCTCGAACCGGATAAATGAATCGCGACCTGATCGCGAAAAATACCACAACGCTGTATGTTGCCCACTTGAGAGAACTTCCACCTGACGCGTTGGTCACCTAGACCAATTTTCCACTAAAACAGAACCTGTTTACTACATTTCGATACAGGCTGCCCCACTTCCCATGGTTCTCCGGGGAATCTCCCTGCACCGAGTGACCTGGCAGATAAATGACTTTAACCCTTTACCCAACGTAACGGCCAAAAGCGGCCAGCGCTATTCTCAAAAATCGCCAATTAATTTTAATTATATTTTCATTTTGTGTCTCAAAAAGATAGGTTATGACCCCTCATTGGAACGAGCTCGTCGAGCTCGTTCCAATGAGGGGTCGTAACCTATCTTTTTGAGACATAAAATGAAAAAAAAAATGAGTTATTCAAGAATTTTTTTGGCAAGTGTCGTCTGCTTTTCATGCTAGGTAAAGGGTTAAAAATAAATTTAACATCTACCTACATTGTTTTCACTACCAGAACTGGTGTCATCGCCATTTGCTACCTCCGTCAACACCAGTCTCCTGTTTTTATTCGTTGGGTGCGAATTTTTCCTTCGATGTGACATTTTACGCACCCGAATTAGCTAATTACGACGATAAAAATGAGGTGCAGTTTCTACAGAAATAAATCACAGTCGAATCTCAAACTCTATTGTTGCGCCGTCAATTATAAACAATCACAGACTTTAGAACAGCAAAATAACAAAATTCCTGGTCACAGTATATGAACATTTTGTTATAAATTTCCTCATCAAGCTCCTTAATCTATTTTCAAAACATTGAGAACGGGTTATCCTTTAATGATCAAAGAAGTTCCAAACCGAGACACAAAAACACGACCAAAGTTTACATCTACAAAATCCATTTTGCAACAAAGATGGACTGACAATCCGGGATAAAAGAAATTAATATCCCCCCATGCCAAATTTGCTTAAAATGCCACAGTAGCTATATGTTAACGAGCATGATTGGCCCCTTATTAGGAGAGTTAAACCTGGATGTTGAGGAAAGGTATCAGATAACATTCTTCACATGGTAAAAGGCAGGCTGACCCCCCATCGTGAACCATTCCTGCTAAACGAATTTGGAAACTGTTGGCGATGAACCTCCAATCAAGTGTCTGCAAATCGCGAATGCGTCACGCCGTTATCAAGTAAATCTGAAAGTTTTTTCATACTTTCGGATTTTTTTTTTCTTCTCTTTGGTGAAATCAGTGTGTTCAAAAGCTATTTCAACAAGGTTTTGAGAGAAGGGAAGTTTGATCGAAAGTATATATGGACCAGACACTGCCCATATGTGTTTAATATTACATACACCGAACTTTCGTCGAGTACAGGCGTGATCAAAAGTATAGACAAGGTACATAAAGATACGTTACTGTTTACTCGTGAGTAAACAGTCTAAATACCCAGAATCGGACTTTATTCTCTCGCAGACTCTTAAAAAATGTAACAATCCCTATTTCTAACCGATTATCATAATTACATGTACGGGGGCGGTTTTGTTAGTAGAATACCATACTTCGCAGAGTAAACTTGTCAATGAAGTGAAGCAACATTTTTCGATTTTAGTGTAGGTTAATTTTTATTGTTGCGCGAAACATGATATGAATGGTAAAGCCGTTTTTTCTCTTGTGAAAACGTATGTGTTGATTTATATGACTGAATTACGCCTTATTTATCATTTTTATTCTTTTCCGGTATTTGTGTACGTGTTGGGGCTGCACAAAATCTCAACTATTCTCAAGAAATGTTTCAATGAATTACGGTAATAATACCAAAACATCTTACAGTTCGGGACGACACTACAATGATTAAAGAGAAATTGCTAGTTTCGACTGTTTCGAGTGTATCTTGTTTCAAACTTCTGATCACTCACAGGTGGGAGTACAAGTGGTACTAAATTAACCCTGAAATAAGTGCAGACGCGAATAACACCAGCAATGTAACGTGTACATAGGTGTCGCTTTACGCTCTGATATTACGGGGAGGGAGGGGTAGGAATGCGTTGACGACTTATTAGACACGTCACCAACAAATTAAAGTACCTCCACCGCCTTTCGTCTAATCCCAAACCTCCAGGTGAGATTTTGAATTAACCTTTACCAAAAACCAACCATATCATCAACCCAGTGCTATTCACAAAGTTCGGCATTCTAATATGATTATTTTTCCAATTTTGGTATAAAAGCATAATTTATAATCCCCTCATTGGAACGAGCGCACGGAGCTCATCCCAATGAGGAATCCTAACCTTTGTTTTTGAGACAGGAAGTGAAAACGGTTCGATATTCAATAATTTTGTTTTTGCAAGTGTCGTCTGGTAATCTGGTTTGGTAAACCAGATTACCAGACGACACTTGCAAAAACGAGTGCCGTCTGGTCTTTGTCCAATGAGTATTTTAACCCCTGAAAAATTTGTGAAAATATAAAGGAACAGCTTCGATGAACAAATCGGCCCAGAGCTCCAGGTAAGATTTTGAGTTATTTACTTATTGGTGTTTAAGGTCACGTATTTCTGCACAGTGGCTAATCGTGATCGCAACATGGATGTAAAGTGAAGTCCAGCCAATTGTTTGTATCCATGTTGCCCATTTTAGAGGACTTCCACCCAAGGCAATGTTTACCGAGTCCAATTTTACTTCACTTCGCGGGTTCTCAAGGTGAAGGGTTTTGAGTAAACAGTTTACCTGGCGTAAGTGCCATATGTGAAGTCGGAAAATATTCGGTAACATTTATTGATGGATTTGGTAGAAAATCGATCAAAGGATTATTCAATATCATTTCCGGGCCGTCGTGGCACGCCACTTGTCTACGATTACTGATATTTCTGTGGTGTTTTCGGAAAAGGTAGAGTTTTCAAGCGTATAATAAATAGAATGTCAATGGTTTTTCAAAATGTACAGCATTGTTGTACGTTCCCAATCATTTCCCAATGCACTTTAAAACAAGAGGCCTTAATCGCTCACCTGCCAAAGTGGATCAAAGAAGTATTTGGGGTCACATCCAGTTAGACATGGTTCATCAACACTTCAAAGGAATGAAGTCATGAGAGGCATATTTTATGGAAAAACACTAAGGAATGGATTTGAACAAACCTGAACGTAACATGCCCACCTGCCACCCACCCCCCACCCACAGGGCCCAAATATTAAGCCTGGGACTCAAATGGAACAAACTTGAATCTAGTCCCCATTGAGATGTCATATACCAAATATAAAAGAATTCTGACTGGTGGATATGAAGTAGGTTTTTAATGAAATCACCTCACATTGCACTAAGTTAAACTTTGGGCTCAAATAGGGGGCCAAAATATTGACCCACAGACCCGATTTGAACAAACTTGAATCTGACCCACCTAGAGATGTTGTATACCAAATATGAAAGGATTCTGACTGGTGGATCTGAAGAAGATTTTAAAAGAAATCCCTCATATTGCACTTAGTTAAAATTCAGGCTTCCATAGGTAGCCCAAATTAATAACCCAGGGACCAGATTTGAACAAACTTGAGTCTTACCCTCCAAGAGATGTTGTATACCAAATATGAAAGGATTCTGACTGGTGGATCTGAAGAAGATTTTTAAAGAAATTTCCTTATATTGCAGCAAGTTAAAATTTCGGCTCCCATAGGGAGCCCAAATATCAACCCAGGGACTAGGGCTGAAAATACTTGAATCCAACGCACCTAGAGACGTTGTATACAAAATATCAAAGCATTCTGACTACAGGGTCTAAAGAAGATCTTAAAAACAAGTCGGAACCGGACCCAAATTTTTTTTTCGAATTCTGGTCCAAAATTTCTAAGTCCGAACCAGACCCAAAATTTTCAACCCAGGGACCCAATTTGAACAAAACTTGAATCTGACCCTCCCAGAGATGATGTATACCAAATGTTAGATCTTAAAAACAAGTCTGAACCGGACCCAAAATTTTCAGGCTAATTTTTTTTCCATCTCAAAATTGAACAAAACGCATAAAAAACGTAAAAAAGAATTTCCAAATTTTGGCCCAAAATTTCCAAATCGGAACCAGACCCAAAATTTTCAGGCTAAAATTTTTGTTTTCCATTTCAAAATTGAACAAAATGCATAAAAACAAAAAAACCCAAAATTTCCAAGTTGGAACTGACCCCCAAATTTTCGAGTCCGAACCGGAACCAAAATTTTCAGGCTAAAATTTATTTTTTTTGTCTCAAAATTGAACAAAACGCATAAAAAGTTGAAAAATTTTTTTTTTCATATGTTAGTCCAAAATTTCTAAGTCCGAACCAGACACAAAATTTTCAACCCAGGGATTAAAATTGAAGAAACTTGAATCTGACCCTCCCTCCCTCCACCCCAACCCCCTCCAGAGATGATGTATACCAAATGTTAAAGGATTCTGACTGGTGGATCTGAAGTAGAAGATTCTTAAAGAAATTTCTTCATATTGCACTAAGTTAAAATATTAACCGAGGAACTCGATTTAAAAAACCTTGGATCTGGCCCACCTAGCGATGATGTATACCAAATATGAGAGGATTGGTGAATCTGAAGGTTTTTAAAGAATATTCCACGTATTGCACAAAGTTAAAATTTGGGTTCCCATTGGGAGCCCAAACATTAACCCAGCGACTCGTTTGAACAAACTTATTTTGGGCTCCAATAGAGAGCCCAAATACTAACTCAGGGACCCGAATTAAACAAACTTGAATCTGCCCCCCCCCCCCCCCCCCCCCCCCCCCCCCGAGATGTTGTATACCAAATATGAAAGCATTTTGATTGGTGGATCTGAAGAAGAATATTTTAACGAAATTTCCTCATATTTCAATAAGTTAAAATTTGGGCTCCTACAGGGAGCCCAGTTATTAACCCAGGGACTCGATTGGAACAAACTTGAATCTGACCCCCCCTACATATGTTGTATACCAAACATGAAAGGATTCTGACTGGTGCATCTAAAGAAGATGTTTCAAAGAAAGTTCCTCAAATTGCACCAAGTTAAAGTTTGGGCTCCAATAGAGAGCCCAAATACTAAATCTGGGACCAATTTGAACAAACTTGAATCTGTCCCCCCCCCCCCCCCCTCCCACCCTAGATGTTGTATTCCAAATATTAGCCTAGGGCCTCGATTTGAACAAATCTGAATCTGATCCCCCCTAGAGATGTTGTGTATCATACGTGAAAAGATTCTGAGTGGTGGATCTGAAGAAGATGATTTTTTTTAATTTAGGAAAGAAATTTATGGGTGCTATCAGAGTTATACCCCCCTGTGGGCATGGCAACTTTATTTGAACAAACTTGAATCGACCTATGATAAGAAACATGCTCAGCAAATTTTGGTCCAGTAGTTTGTTAGGAGAAGTCAATAATGTAAAGTTAACGCCGGCCGGCCGGTCGACGACAGATGGAAAGTTATTAGTAAAGCTCCCTTGAGCTTTGCTCAGGTGAGCTAATTAGGTACTTAGGACCCATAAGCCCTCATATCAAATTTAGTTCAAATTGGCCTCTCAGATAGGAAAATAGAAATTTTGGTACAATTCGGGCTCCCGCAGGAAGCCCAAATATGAACACAGGGACTTGGGTTTAACAAACTTGAATCTCACCCCCCTAAGGATGCTGCATACCAAATATCAAAATATTCCGACTGCTGGATCTGAAGAATATTTTTTAAAAAAATTCCTCATTTTGAACTAAGTTATAATCAAAACATTCCGACTGCTGAATCTGAAGAAGATTTTTAAAGAAAATTCCTCATTTTGAACTAAGTTATAATTCGGGCTCCCACAGTGAGCCCAAATGTGAATCCAGGCACTTGGCCTGAACAAACTTGAATCTCACCCCTCTAAGGATGCTGCATACCAAATATCAAAAGATTCTGATTGGCGGATCTGAAGAAGATTTTTGAAGAATATTCCTCATATTGTACTAATATGAACATTTGGGCTCCCATAGAGAGCCCATATATGGACCCAGGGATTTGATTTCAACAAACATGTGAATGAATCTTCCAAAGCTGTTATATGTGAAATATGAAAGCCTTTGGAGCAGTGGTATGGGAGAAGATTCTTTAATGTTTTTCCCATTACTCAAAGTGTAAGAAAATGATGACTCAGCATTTATTCAAAGTCCTGGAAAAGTACCTTATGACTTTCAGTCAGGTGAGCTAAAAATTGCCCCCCTCCCCCCCTGAAAAAAAGAGACACATTTTTAACTGTTCTACAGATGCCAGTGAAAAGCTGATGTCAATAGCATAAAATAGAATAAAAACATGCCCTGAAGTCGAAGAACTGACAGGTGTGTGTAAACAGCCCAAAAATGAATAGCGCATAAAAATAAGCCAAAATAAAAAAAGAGGGCCTTCCCCTTAGTTAAAATGTTATTAGTTCAGTCCCCTCCCCCACCATTCACCCACCTCGGCCCCACTCTCCATTAAAGTTGCTTCTTCTAGGCTTTACACATTATTGCAAAGAAAATATTCAACATGCACACATGGAAATAATATATGCCACTGTATTTTATCATATTGTTACTGTGCACATGCCATCTATTGACAAATAATTAAAGAGTTCTGAACGCACAGGTTTCCACCAATTATTTGCAAAAGACATGATAAGTTTTTATGCCTTATTTCATGTCCCAACAGCCAGGTCCAAAAAGTACACAATTTATATAACAAGAATGTTCTGTGATAAACTATGGGCCTTGCTTGACACTCCAAAGACAGTCAAACTTGTGCCACACATTTAATTCAAGACAAGATCTTTGATGTTGCTACTAAACTTTTTCCTAGACAAGCTTTCGAGTAATGGCTAACTGAAATTTCAAGTACTTTTCAAGGACCACAGGGGTTTCGTGCCCATTTCAAGAATTTTCAAGGCCTTGAAAATAAATTTTTAAATTAAAGGACCTACAAGAACTTTGAAGGAATCAAGGCTACCCCGAAAATTTTAAAAATGACATTTCTTCAGAAAATAGAAGGACATGTTGTTAAGGTTTATCTTGGTAGACATTTCATTTCTCTAAATCCAAATGAAAATGGTTGTTGGCATGGCAGGGTTTCGAACCCACGCCGAGAGAGTTTCCTTCGGCACCAACCGCCTAGCGAAACTATTCTGTGCTCAAGGTTTTCGGGCTGTCGGTGGCTGAATGGTGTGCGTGGTTCAGTATATTTTCGCTAGGCGGTTGGGGCCGAAGGAAACTCTATCGGCGTCGGTTCGAACCCCCGCCATGCCAATGTAAACAAAACCAGCGTCCTTTCTTAATTCTATGGCATCCGAGAAATTTGAAAAAGACAAGTACTGTCGCTGATTTCTTCTGAGGTGCAGTTCGTAGAATTAAGTGCTTAGATGCAACTATCTGATGGAAAATGGTTGTGTTTAATAAGTAGCTCAGTGGTTACGACATAGGATTTCAAACCAAAAAGGTACACAGTGCAATGCCTACCAGGGATAACTGCATTGTATCCTCGAGCAACACTTAATCTCAATTGCTCATTTGGGCGCACAGTGGTGCTGTGTACTAAGTCATACTGCACGTCGATGATGCACTTGTCTTCAACCAATAACCTTTCTTGCATGGAGTTATTACGTTGGAGAGTCTGACAGTTACTCGCCATTACTTGGTTGTTCTATCCAGGTACTCCAGCTTCCTCTACCCGTAAAACTGTATGACATGATGTGATCCTAGCTGTTGAAGGTGTCATTAAACCCCAATAAATAAATAAATAAATAAATAAATAAATAAATAAATAAATAAATAAAACAAGCTATTAATTGAAAATAGAATATGTTTTCATTTTTGGAATTCACTGAAAAAAACAGTTAGGGTTCTAAACTGAATTTGAATATTACTGGTTGGTTTTAGCCATTACGTTGGATAAAGATTTGAAATAAATGAGATTTACATTAAAGCTGTACAGTGCACTGGGTTAGTTATAAGTTAAAAATGAATTTTTTTATAACCAGAAAGTGTGACTAACCCTGTGCATGCGAGTGCATTGCACAGGGTTAGTCACACTTTCTGGTTATAAAAAAATTGCTAGCTGCTATATGACACAGTAAATGAAAATATTTATCTATTTATTGGTGTTTAAGGTCACAAATTTTTGCACAATGGCTAAGCATGACCACAACATGAGTATCAACTCAAGACCGGAGGTGAGCATTAATAAGCCATGTTGCCAATTTTAGAGAGGGTTTGCACCTCCCAAGCATTGGTGACTAGGTCCTACTTTACCAGTAAAACAGAGCCTGTTTACCGCAGTGAACAGGCACTGCTTCACTTCCCGGGGTTCCCACGGGGAAGTGAAAGAAAATATGCACTGGCTAAGGCTGTAAAAATGCAGTGTTAGTTGGTCACATGTCACTACATAAAATTCAAGTTTCAAAGAACTAATAGAAATACTCATACTGGATTGTGAAAATATTTATAAAGTGCACTCCAAAAATGAAAACATATTCTATTTTCAATTAATGGCCTGTTATAAGTGCAATTAAGTATTCTTTTGTATTCTGATGCTACTATGTACAACTGAAATACCTCACCAAATTTCATTGAAGGATTATGTTTTTGTTGAAACTGTTCTCACACTTTAGATTAGATTAATAATGATACAGTACAGTCTGTGTGGACTGGTCAAAATCCATCCGAGGGCAGTGATGTTCACGCATACATGAAAAAATCCACCCGAGGGCAGTGATGTTCACGCACGCATGAAAAAATCCACGCGAGGGCAGTGATGTTCACGCATGCATGAAAAAATCCACACGAGGGCAGTGATGTTCACGCATTCATGAAAAAATTCACACGAGGGCAGTAATGTTCACGCATGCATGAAAAAATCCACGTGAGGGCAATGATGTTGCCGCATGCATGAAAAAATCCATGCGAGGGCAGTGATGCTCACGCATGCATGAAAAAATCCACGCGAGGGCAGAGAAGTTCACGATGCATGAAAAAATCAACGCAAGGGCAGTGATGTTCACGCATGCATGAAAAAATCCATGTGAGGGCAGTGATGTTCACGCATACATGAAAAAATCCACCCGAGGGCAGTGATGTTCATGCATGCATGAAAAAATCCTTGCAAGAGCAGTGATGTTCACACATGCGTGAAAAAATCCACACAAGGGCAGTGATGTTCCCGATGCATGAAAAAATCCATGCGAGGGCAGTGATGTTCACGCAGGCATGAAAAAATCCACACGACACCAGTGATGTTCACGCATGCATGAAAAAATCCACGCGAGGGCAGTGATGCTCACGCATGCATGAAAAAATCCACGCAAGGGCAGTGAAGTTCACGATGCATGAAAAAATCAACGCAAGGGCAGTGATGTTCACGCATGCATGAAAAAATCCATGTGAGGGCAGTGATGTTCACATATGCATGAAAAAATCTATGCGAGGACAGTGATGTTCATGCCTGCGATTACCAGGTAATAAAAAATCCACACGAGGGCAGTGATGTCCATGCATGCAATTACCAGGTAATAAAAATCACCAGCAAAATTTGAATTAATGAAGCACCTGATGCTTCATTAATTAAATTTTTGATGATTATTCCTATAAATAGTATTTATAATATAACATTATTATATTTCTACAGCTTTTTCCTTTGTAAATAAAACCATATCCTACTCCCACAACCTCGAAAGCGTTATTCAACTCCCACGGAGATATCCTACTCCCAGTCATAGCATGACAAGACAACTTTTTTCTAACCGTCAAAACAAATTGAGTGACCTTGGGAAACTGCTCTTGGATGACGCAAGAGGGGTATTTGTGTTGCAGATATTATCAGGGAAATGTAATAAACACAATAGTTCACAACTTGGAATAATGTATGATGTTTATTCTCTCGTGGGATGCGGGAATTATTTTCACTCGGCTAGCACCTCGTGAAAATAATCTTCCACATCCCACTCGAGAATAAACATTGTATGTTACTCCAAGCAGTGAACTATTGTCTATTTATTGTGTTCATGGAAATACTGCCCACCTCATGGAAAGTGACCATGGCGGCCGTACTGTACTCGTACATAAAAAGAAAAATAGCAGGCTTTTAGATTAGCCAAACTTAACAATGTCCCTAAAATTTTGTGATGTCCCCAAATTATATGAGTCATGTGGAGGAAATACTCAACAAAAACCAAGAAAATTCACAATATGAACAACAATGGGGGAGACAAAATTTATTGTTGTCAATGAAAATGGGATACCCAGATGTATTTTCAAGAATTCGATGTTCACTAAAGAAGATAACATATATTTCATTGGGTTTGAGGACTTCATATCACTTCAACTTCATACAAAAGTGATGTTGCCACAACTATGTGCATTCGACCGAAAAGTGAATTCAGTTAAAGTAATTTCAAACCCACCCAAAATAATTTTCCAACCTACGGGGATTTCAAGACCCTTGGTGCAATTCATAACCTGAGAATTTCATTGCATGAAAATTGGATAAAATTGGTGTACTTGGAACCATGGTCATCCCTGGCATGCCCAGAGCCCCCAAAATTCAGTGACTCTCTATGTCCCCAAAATTAGTCAATCTAAACCAATTCATTTTTTGATGTTCAAGGTCGCTTTCAGCATCTTTGGCTGTATCACTACCAACATAGGTACAAAGTCAAGTTTAGTCAATCGTTTATTCCTATGTTGCCCAGGTTTCTTATTTTTCTACATCTCCAAGTGGTTACACTTTAGCCATTTTGGAGTTTTTGTCCCCCGAGACCGAATTAAAGCTGCTGTCAGGGCATAAAATATGAAACACTAAATTTATATTCATTTATTTATTGGTGTTTAAGATCACATATATCTGCACAATGGTTAATTGTGAAAGCAACATGTAGATAAAGTCAAGATTAGTTCAACTATTTATATCCATGTTGCCCATTTTAGAGGACTACCACCCCAATCATTGGTGTTTGGGTCCTATTTTACCAGTAAAACAGAGCTTGTTTACCATAGAATACAAGAACTGTACCACTTCCCTGGGTTCCCACAGGGGATCTGAGACCTTAAAGTAGAAGGAAAAAAAGCAACCCATCCACCTCGAACAATATATGAAGGGTTTTAAAAAAAGTCAGTTTAGTTTCAGCAAACATTTATTTCTCACTTTCACCTTAAATTTTACATACATAATTATCACAATAAGAAAGTCTTCAGAAATAGAGATAAAAAAAATCTCTTATCTAATGGAAAAGAGAGTCATAGGCATGACAATGTACTCAAACTGCGAACTTAATTGCTAGAGTGATAAAGGTGCGCACAGCTAGCGGGAGATTGGGGGGTGTATTATTGCAAGATTTAATTCATAATAACTTTGTAACAATTTATTGAAGGGAAGTGCCTATTGGCAATCTCCAATAAATTCTACCAAAACAATTTTATATAAATAATTTTCTACAGCTGCTGAGGAAACAACAAGATGGTGCATACAGTGCAAAGCCAGTAATGTGGCTTCCTGCATTTTTCAATTCAGCCATGATCGTGGCTTCTAGTAACTCGACCAGTCGACATTTTTTTTTTGATTTTATCTCTTGGACACATTTTGCATCGCTCAAACAGAATAGTTTGCAGGCCAGTCATTTTGAGGCGAGTAATTACCCTCTGTTGCGTAACTGATTTGAAAATAAGGAGGCAGACAACGGCCACGAAGAAAAAAAATTAATTAACCAGGAGATTATGAAAGACATGTTCTCAGGATAAATCTAATGAATACACATTAAGGCTCTTTTATTCTGTTACCCAATGCACAGGATGGATATCAAAATTTATTATTTTAATTACTGTTTTTCCAAATTTTTCAAACAATTTCAGCAAAACCAGATCATGTATCCCCTCATTGAAACAAGCTCAATTAGCTTGTTCCAATAAGGGGCCACATGATATGGTTTTGTTGAAATGTTTTGAAAAATATATAGAGGATATTCACGAAAATTTGATGAATACCGAAAATATCTCGTGAGTGGCTACAAAGAAATATGAGGATCTTCACGAGCGACGCAGTCGCGAGTGAAGATCCTCATATTCCTTGTAGCCACGAACGAGATATTTTCGGTATTCATCAAATTTTCGTGAATTTTCTTTTTATTTAATGCTCTACGACTACAAACTCTCCAATTTGTGGCCTTTATTTGCCATTAAGGCGCAAAATTTATGTGCCGAACCGGCGTCCATACAAAAATTACAACAACCAAACTCCAACCATTGGAATGTGTGAATATCCGCACAAAAAGTAGTCCCGTCTTATTTCTCCCCTAACTTTACGATTTACCAAGGCTGGCGAATTGAAATAATCGCAATGTGTTTCGAAGAAATAGAACAATAACAAAAAACACCACTTTCTTATTTTCAATAACAAGACACGTCATTTTATTTTTTTTGAACTCAATGCACTGAAGACGTGTGAAGTTGAACTGAAGAAATTTGAAAGTGATTTCTGCTTTTCGCTGGAAGGTGAATGAGAAAGTCAAACTTTGAAACCGCTGATTTAATGAATTGATTTAGTCACTGTCACTATCAATTATTCGAATTCGTTTGTATTTGGGACTCTGGAATTCATTACTGATGTGCTGACTCGTTTAAAGTACATGTGATTCGTCATCCGAACCTACGATGAAATATCAATTTCTAAATATCATTTTGATATTTCGTTTTGCCGACCGACAGGGGAATATGACTTAATTTTTCAGCGTGAATTGATGCCTGAGCATTAAATAAATATATATTTCAAATTTCTTCAGTTCAACTTCACACGTCTTCAGTGCATTGAGTTCAAAAAAAATAAAATGACGTGTCTTGTTATTGAAAATAAGAAAGTGGTGTTTTTTGTTATTGTTCTATTTCTTCGAAACACATTGCGATTATTTCAATTCGCCAGCCTTGGTAGATCGTAAAGTTAGGGGAGAAATAAGACGGGACTACTTTTTGTGCGGATATTCACACATTCCAATGGTTGGAGTTTGGTTGTTGTAATTTTTGTATGGACGCCGGTTCGGCACATAAATTTTGCGCCTTAATGGCAAATAAAGGCCACAAATTGGAGAGTTTGTAGTCGTAGAGCATTAAATAAAAAGAAAATTCCCGAAAATTTGATGAATACCGAAAATATCTCGTTCGTGGCTACAAGAAATATGAGGATCTTCACTCGCGACTGCGTCGCTCGTGAAGATCCTCATATTTCTTTGTAGCCACTCACGAGATATTTTCGGTATTCATCAAATTTTCGTGAATATCCTCTATATATTTTTCAACTGCTTAATTTGCAAATTAATTATGCAGGTTGATATATTAGGTAAAAGGTTAAGGTTCAGGTAAATTTTTACAGAATTTTTACTACACACCAATACTTGATTTGAAGCCACTGCCAAGGTAATTTGAACACTGTTGATGATAATGATGCCATTTGTAAAAAAATACATAGTTGAATTTTTGACAGTTTATTTTCAAACTGGCCTGCACTACGGCGTCATCAACATTACACATTCTGCACTTTCACAAGTTGCGAAATTTTCAGACTCAGTTTTCTGTGGGAGAACCACCATTTATTCAGTGTTTTTTAAAAGGTATTTTTGTTAATGCCCCCTCCCCTGTTTTGACCATAATATACCTTAGATATGGATGTTCTGATTAATTTTCTGAAAAAAATTATTACAAGCAAAATGTTCAAGCTTGAAACAGTTGATACTTAAACCTTTATTTACCCAACACAGACAATATCAAAATGTATTATTTTAAATATCATTTTTAAAAATTTTTCCCAAAATTTCAATCAAACCACATCATGTGACCCCTCATTGGAACGAGCTCGTTGAGCTCATTCCAAATAGGGGTCACATGATATGGTTTGTTTGAAATTGTTTGAAAAATAATATTTTTTCAACTGCTGAATTTGCATATTACGTAGGCAGATATGGCCGGTTCATTGGGTAAAGGGTTAAATCAGTTGTTTTGGGACCAAGATATCTGACTATTGCCCACACACTTGAGCCATATTGCTAATCAGGAATATAGCAAAGCTCATTTGCTCTAGTTTGTGTGTGGGACTTTGGATGCCTATATTAATAAAAAAAAAAAACACAATCTTTTCATGAAGACAAGAGCATTTTTCTCAGTTTTTGCAAACCAAACAATCAGGTTTCAAAAGATACTACAGTAAGCTGGCTTTGGGTCATCATCATTCTCAAAGCTGAAATAGGTACCACAAACAGCTGGATGATACACTAGTTTTTCGATATATTTTATTGTAATTGTGGAGCTACATATAGTTCAATATTGAGGGTATTTTAAAAAAATAAAACCCTATAAATATATCTGTGACTTCTGATAACCAGAAAATCTGATGATTTTACAAAGGAAATATGATATTATTAGTTACACAATTTGTTGGTGGCCTAATATGGTATATATGGTGTCAGTTAATTTCATATTGGACAAGAGCAAAGCTCGAGTCAATATGGAATTAACTGACGCCATATATACCATATTAGGCCACTAACAAACTGTGTAACGAATATATCTTACCGACTGCTGCATCGATGCACAGAACTATTAACAACAGCAATCAAAATTAAATGAGAGAATTCTCACAATGTGTTCACGTGTCTTTGCCTTGTTACAATTTATGGGCGAGTGCCTACAGGCACTCTCCCATAAATTGTAACAAGGCAAATTCATACATACCAAACAGTTTCATTTCGAAGGTAACATGACACACATCCACAGAATACGAAGCCTTTTAAGTTGCCAAACCTGCACTTCAGACCAAATATGGGCTTCCAATACTCAATCTTTCAACTTGAAGCGTTTGACTTGAATAATCAATGAACAAAATGGAGATTACCCATAGCTGTTAGCATATATTGATGTTGACAGGCAGTATATGGTTTTATATGCAGTCTGCATGTGATGTCTTTGAAACAAATAAATTTCCAGATACTTGTAAGAGGTAAGATATTAGTCAATATATATTGCCAAACAACTGGGCAGAACATGAGATGTAAGATCTAGTTATTACAAAAAACTTTTAGGTTTTCATGAAAAATTACAAAACAAAATGATATTTCTGATTGATGGATAAATTAGACAATGAACAGAGAGAATCATAAGATCTAGTTATCACAAAAAACTTTCAGGTTTTGACTTTCATGAAAAATTACAAAACAAAATGATATTTCTGATTGATGGATAAATTAGACAATGAACAGAGAGAATCAACATCAAATCTATTGTGAGTGTGCATTTGCGCAGAGTTTATGCAATTTTTCTTCACAGAAAACACCACTTATTCTTATTCTATTAACGTTCACCTCAAAAGAAAAGAAAAAGGCAAAGTCAATTTTCCATCCACATACATTAAAATACCTCAGTCTACATCACGTTATCTCAGACAAGAGCCCAGGTAGGCCTGTATAGGGCAGAGACTTGTACAGAAAGTTTTATGTACTTTTAACTCTTTATCAACGTAAGGGCCAAAACTGGCCAGCACTATTCACAAAATGAAAGTGTCAATGACACTGTAGCTCAACTTGTTAAGACATGTAAATGTATAGTATGAGACACAGCAATGACAAACATCTAGGTAATGACCTGATAACAAAGGTACATATAAAGTATTGTAATGGTCTGTGCATAAATACTGACCGTAGCCTGTAACAAATGTATAGGTAAAGTATTGTAAAGGTGGGTGACAGTCAGATGCTAAACTAGAAAAGAAATCTTTTGAGTCCCAGAGTGGGGCTGACTGAACCCCAAAACATTTGTTGGGCAAGACAGACGACGGACAACTGGCCATGGCATAAGCTCAAATTTGGCTTCGCCAAAGTAGAGCTACAAATCACCATTCAATTTTCATTATTTTTCATTTTTTGTCTCAAAAAATAGCTAATGACACCTCCATTGGAAATGAGCTCGTTCCAAGGAGGGTTCTTAAGCTATGTTATTGATGTGAAAAATGAAAATAAAATAGTTATTCAAGAATTTTGTTTACAAGTGTCGTCTGCCCTTCGTGTTTGGTAAAGAGTTAAATCCTGATGGCATCTTCCATGTCAGTTTAATTGCTTCAGTTGAAGGAGTCCCTATTTATAATTTGGGGGTGGACAATTAACAGTGCTGCACAATGAAAATATTGACTGATTTACACCCAGAAATTCTCATAGTGTCATTTTCTTTATAAAATAGACCTTAACCCTTTACCCAATGAATCGCCCGCATCCGCCCGCGTAATATGCAAATTTAGCAGTTGAAAAAATATTATTTTTCAAAAATTTCCAACAAAACTGTATCATGTGACCCCTCGTTGGAACGAGCTCATCGAGCTCGTTCCAACGAGGGGTCACATGATATGGTTTTGTCGAAATTTTTTGAAAACTTCAAAAAAATGATATTTAAAATAATCAATTTTGATATCGTCTGCATTTGGTAAAGGGTTAAGAATTTGGTCTGGAAAAGGGATCTTGCAGTATCAAAGGATGAAGCTTCTTATCTCATTTGGTAACAATATATACAGTGTAGACTAGGAGTGCACGTAAAACAACGGCCATGGATCACATCATATTTTTATTATTTGTAAAACAACTGCCCTGGATCACATTACATTTTTATTATTCATCTCTGTAAGATTCTGCCCCATTCAGGCCTACCTGGGTTTGGAGGAGTCTAGGAAGAACTGCATGGGGCAGAGTCTAGCAAAAAAAATGTTATGTTATTATCTACTTTTAATCTTCTTATTACGCTCAGTGATGATATATACAGTGTAAGCTAGAAATGCCAGAAAAACTACCTCCATGGATCACATTCCTGCCAAGTAAAACAACTCTCTAGTGGGTGAGCAATTTATCTGAAATATTTTAGAAAACAGAGAAACTAATAAACGCCTACAGGAAGGAATGACGTATGCAACCCATTTTACTAAAATTATAGGAAACTCCCACAACATTTTAACAAATTGTAAAAATCATGTTTCATAACAAAAACAATGATATATTGTACAGATAAATTGCTAATGGACAGGCATTTTACTTCAATATTTGAACACAAAGAAGATCTTTTAGATCATTTTTGTGTAAATTTAAAGAAAATAAAATTTAGGGGATGTAGCTGCAATCAGCTAATTGATCTCTCTTATCCCTGAGATATCACAATACTTGTTGTTTTACTGAACGGGTTCATTTTGATAAGCCTTTTTTGAAACTACCATCTTAGCTTTTAATCTATGCAAGGTCACAGGTCGTGGGGTGTAAACATTTCAAGAAAACATGTTGTAAGCAATGTGCAAAGAGAGCAGATGAAGTGCTTCGGACCCCATTACATTCATTAGAGTAAATTAAAAAAAATCGCGATATCGACGCCATAGCTGCGACGGGTGGTGCAATCTCACAAAATTCTAAGTTCATCAAGGGCCATAACTCAAAAAAAATATTTGGAACAACACATGCATTGAACAGTGGCTAGACATCAATAAGATACACTTACATGCCAAATATAAAGTCATTCCATTAAGTATTTCAAAAGTTATTGAGTTTTGAAACTCATTGGTCACAGACAGACCGTCCGACCGACAGACAGACAGACAGACTGACAGACAGACTGACATTGCCACTTAAAGAGCTGCTAGTCGCAGCTAAAAAACATTTATCCAAGGTTACCATTTGTTTAAGGCAATGGCAATATTGTATGAGAACTTTCATTATTTCGAATTGAGTTCATATCGACTTGAATGGTGCTTGAATGCACTCTGAGTCATGACTCAGTGGCCGTTAGCACTGCTTGGACAATTTTCGGGGATTTCCAAACCCAGAAACTCTGTGCAACGAGTGTTTTCTTGTTGCCACTCAAAACAAGTCCTCGCCTCCATAAAAAAATTCTTTAAACCTTTGATATCTCATCGTTTAAAGCCATCTAGGATTGCCCCTTCAGTTAATGCAAATGATGACATCGGTTCTACGAATTTAAATTTGATATTTCACAAATCCAGTGGATTTGGCTGACACAGAACTCAACAAGATGAACATGGAAAATGCTTTGTTTACACCCTGTGACCTGTGACCTTGCATAGATTAAAAACCAAGATGGCAGTTTCGAAAAAGGCTTATTGTGTTCAAAACGTTTCCCAACCATGTGAGACATGGTTTGACTTAACCCTTAAGGGCCTGAAGAAGTGTCCTGAATTCTCACCAGCCCATGGCCTCTACATGTCAGGTGGCTTACCAGTGATATCTAATCAAGTCTTGGCTGCATTAACAGGCAGCCAAGACTTGACTAGAAACCACTGCCTATCTTAACTAATTTGTCTGTTGTCAACAGGACCTTGTGAACGATGGAATGTTAACTCTTTACCCAACGTAACGGCCAGCGCTGTTCTAAAAAATCTCCAATTAATTTTCATTATTTGTCTCAAAAACATAGGTTAAGACCCCTCGTTGGAAACAGCTCGATGAGCTCGTTCCATCGAGGGGTCATAACCTATGTTTTTGAGACAAAAAGTTAAAAAATTTATAGTAATTTATATATTTTTTATACTTACCAATGACCCAGACATTGCTGGTGCTAACTCTTAAAATATAGGGCCAAACACAAATTTTGCCCCCCAATCCCCAAAATTTGCATCTAAAACTAAAGAAAACATGTCCTGAAAGGCCCTCCACACTTCGCCCCTACTGCGCATGCGCAGTGTCAAGGACGTTCCGAAATTGGCGCCATTAATCATTCTAATAACCAGTGCCTGGTAAGCGCTATGTACTCAGCGGGGAGGCAAGAGTTCCCAACTCCTGGGAGGGCCATCCCCGTCTGGGTCATTGGTAAGTATAAAAAATATATAAATTACTATAAATTTTTTAACATTTTTATACTGTACCAATGACCCAGACATAGCTGAATAGTAAAAAGGCTGGAGGGCCAAGGACATAGAGCAAAATGGAATACGCTCAATAAAATAAAATAGAGTCATCCCCTGTAGGGAAAAAGAAGTAATAGGCCTTACATGTATCTTTCTTATTTATGATAAATTAGAAAGATACAACACCTTCCAAAATTGAGCTTCATACATCCATGTACTCTATTAATATCCAATATAATCCTTATACTAATAATTTTTAAAGTAAGCCAATAAATAAAGTAAGTCTAGAGAATAGAGACTCTTATACTCCTAAAAGTGTCTGAGGATTGCATAATCATGTCCGTTGACATATGCAATATTCAAAAGCTATACTTTAAAAACTAAGACTTGAATGAATTTTAAAAACCTAAACTTCTCACTAAACAACCATCCCAATAACAGCTCAGAATTACTAACTCCGGAGGAGGTATCCCCTTGTTTTCATAGTAAAACAGGTGACCCAAGGGAACACCCTCCCCCCCCCCCCCCCTTTTCTTGCCCTGGGTCAAATAGCCCAGAGCGAAGAGGGCAGCCGAACGGAGACACTGCCGAAACAGACAGCCTACCTAGCTATAGTAGCAACTGTTAAGTGAATGACATTCTGAGCAGTAGATAATAGACCTAACAATAGAGGCCTCCAGAAATGGACTCGATATTTCTGAGATAAAATTCATGAATGTGGATGGCTGAGCGCAATGAGCGGCCTTCAAAAATCTATAATAGCGACACTATTAATGTAAGCCCAAGAAGTAGAAGAACTCTTACTTCATGAGCCGAAATCTTAAGCACAACTGCTAAGTCAATGATATACTATAAGCAGTACCGATAGTTAATAGAATCCATTAACAATAAAATGGAGCGTAACGTCCTTCTACTAGACATCAAAGACAGAAGAAGCTTACGCCCATAGTAATAAACAGAAATCTGTTTATAAATAGATAAACTGTACCCGGAAAGAGTAAAGGCCTATGCCCATACGAAGACGGAAGGACCTTAAAATAATAGGTTCCGGATAATAGGAGCCTAACTCTTATGCAACAATCCAACCTAAATAGTAACGGAAGTATTGATTCCGAAACTATGAAAGTGAAAATCATCCATCGATAGTGCATGAAACTCACTGACTCTACAGTAAAAGAGAAACCAACAGAATTACTGTCTAAAAGGTCAGAATTTGAAAACTACTGTTTCCAGAGGCTCAAATGATTACTTAGCTAAATAAGAACCGAAGTTAAAATCCGTACAGGAATTTAATCTAAAGATTCTAAGTCTATTTATCAAAAAGTTACTAACTGCCTTAGATAAAGAGACAAAAGACTCAATTGTAAACTATCGTAGAGTGCATAGGTATGAGGTAACATAAACCTATAACCTAAATAATAACAGGCTGCAGTAGATCTTGTGAAACAAGTATACTAAAAAATAGCAATGAGTAGTATGGAGGGATCAACAATATGAACATAATGATCCCTACACCACGACGGAAGAGCCTCCACTTTAGCCGCATAGAATAGCGAAGAAGAGGATCTCCAATAGTAAGAAATCGCGTCCAAAGCTCGTCCAGTACAGTGCTTACAATGCAATACGGACCACACAACGGAATACATGAAGGTTGCGACCTTGCAGGTTGTGATAAAGATGACACGATTTACCCAGTGAAAAAGATCCTCACATAGAGGAAGATTTCACGTTAAGACCCACAGTAGACAAGAGAGAAAATTACTTATGATCTCTGTGAAGATAGAGATGCTATCAACAGAAATGTATAGTGGTTGTTTATCTTAGCAATACCTGCTAAAACAACAGCGCCGGAGGATACGCGTATCCTATCATTCCGTCCTATAGATCAATAGAGCGTTAAGAATATTAGCTCAGAGATCTGGACAAGCCAACACATACGTCTGCAATTGATTAGCAAGCTGTGTCATAAATAAATCATCATTGGGCGCTCCCATAGATAGCAAATCTGATTGAATACTTGTTTGTTGAGAGTCCATTCTGACAGCAACAAGCGACCCGTAAGAGAACGGGAGTCCGATAAAACAATCAGACGACCCGGAATATGACGGACCAAAACTGAACTTGGTGTACTATAACCAACAGACGGATTCTTTCCATTAAATTGAATAACGGAAACGAAAGAGTGCCTCCCTGGTTCCGGAGATACGCCACTACTGTCGAATTAAAGGACAGGAATTTGGGCATGCGTTTCTGAATAATGTTCATGCAATGACATAAAGCAAGCCTAAAAAACATTATTCCGCGGAAGAAAACTGATTGCTAAAAGACTGCGGAACCCAAAGACCCTGGCACTTCGAATCCGTAGGGATCAGTATTATATCCCAATCTGATTGACTGGCAACCGTCATAACAGCCACACTCGGGTCCGGCAACTGCGGCGGCACTCTCTGAGTCAACCACCGAATGTTTGCCCCAGTCTGAATCTCTTGTAACACTAGATAGACAAGAGAACGTGTAAATCGAGCAATTCATGGATTGCCGAAAAGTTGCCGTCGAAGAGAAGCTCCTCCGAGAACGAAGCGACTCTGAGAGAGTTCTTAACCTTACTATCCACGCGAGTGGATGTAGCTAGGGCTGCGTCACGTCTAACTAACTCCAATCAGCCACTGAAGGGCGGAGTTATACGTGAACAAACTACTGCCCTCAAAAGAAATTACATTGAGAATAATATCCCGTAAATCTTTTCTTGAAGACGTAATGATAACGCCTCAGTAAGGCGGATTACGTATAATAAAGCATCTAAGTTAAGTCTACTATACAAAATGTCGTTCCCAACATTGAAACTGGAAAAGACATAAACGGCGAAAAAGAATATATGCAGTTTTTAATCACACCGTCTAGACGCATATGAACTCTCGGTATGCCCTGCTCTGCCAAAATAAACTATTTGTATAAATGATAAAATGGCAGAAATGAGCAACGCGGACAAGAAACTAAACTATCATGCTTAGTAGCAGGCTTGTATATATATATATATAGCGTCGAAAAATAAAACACATGTTGTAATGACAATATTGGACTGCGTCGGTAAGTCAGGGACAATGTCCCCGAACCGATCGAAAAATCCGAGTCCAATGACGCTATAAGTCTCTTATCCAAGATCGCAGCAATGAAGTCCGAAATAATAATCACTGGAAGATAATGCCAGAAGATATGAAAGGCATCTTCCGATACTACTAAAGGGAAAACTCGAAATCTTTCGAATCCCTTTCGCCATCCTGTCGGACCCTATAAAGCGTTCGGTCGTCCGTACCTGATGCAACCTCGGACCGCACCGACCCAGCGCCGTCGGATAATTCCTGATTCGACCGAGAAACTGTCAATTGCTGGGATGCTGCGAAACAACTGTGCTAACTCGGATAGCACGTCCGTCACTGAGGCCTGAGGAGAAGCGGTCTTACGATGCATTGCCGCTGGAAGCTCCGTGATCGTTACCCCGTGCATACTACCAATATGCGAGCGAACGGAGTGTATAGGCCTCGTGTCCCTTGGCTACCGAATGGCGCGACCTATTCGCCGTGGAATCACTGAATGCCGAAACTGATCGGATACTCGAGGTCACGTAGCCAATGTGCGGTCGTGTGCCCTGCTGTGAGGATGAGGAAGCATTAAAGACTGTCTCTCGGACTGTCAATATAACGGAGCGTCCCGACCAACGGACATATGCTCCGAATGTAAAATATCTGAACCACAACATGCGGTCCCCTATGTTGTTGGGCGAGAGAGGGACCTCTCTCGCTCACAGCCCGGACGGACCTGGACAAGCCAGGAACCGGACTAACAGGCTTCCTCCGATCTGTCCTCAATCTGCCGTCACTGGGTGAGTACTAAAGTAATTAAAGTGCTCGCATCACCCAAATCTCCTTCCTAGACCGCAACGGACGAACCCGGCAGCCGAACCATTCGATGAATGTACGCTACACCGGGTGAGCTAGCGAATGTTATTCCGTAGGCGATAGACATATTCCATGAGCACTTATTGCCGCTAACTCTTCATTAACTATGACGACAGAGGCACACTTTTGAAAGACATCTCCATAACTCTTCGAACAAGAAACCAGAAATGCTTGGTTAGCAAGCATAAAATAATAATATATATAGCGTCGTTCAATAATTCAAAAGTTTGTGTGATATTATTGGACTATGTCGGAACTGAGGGACGATGTCCCTGAACCGAACCAAAAATTTCTAAGTTCACCGACGCTATCAGTTTCTTATCCGGCATCGCAGCATTCTGGTCTGACGAAAGAAGCTGTAGAAGACCAAGTCAGATGACATACACAACAGCATATGTTGTTCCGAAAGGGAAAGCTCGAAATCCTCCGAATCCCTTTCGGTATCCCGTCGGACCGGATGAAACTTTCGGACGTCCGTACCCGCTTCCGCGGAGCGTCCCGACCCAGCATCGTCGGATAAAATATGCGACAGATTCAGTTGATGCTGGGATGCTGCGATAAACTGTGCTATTAAGGAAAGCACGTCTGTTCCCGAGGCCTGTGCAGTAGCGGTCTTACGATGCATTGCCGCTGAAAGCTCTGTGTACGTTGACTCCCGCACACTTCCTATGCGAACGTCCGGAGTCTGCAGGCCTTGTGTCCCTGGCTACCAGATGGTGTGACCTGGTCGCCGAAGAATCCTTGATCGGCGAAGCTGGTAATATATCGGCGGTCACGCAGCCAAGGTGCGGTCGTGTGCGCTGACGAGAAGAGGAAGCCTTAGCAGTCTCAGCGGACTGCCTATACAACGGAGCGTCCCGAGCGACGGACGTATGCTCCGCTTACGACACATTTTGTACCACAACATCTGGGGCCAGATGTTGTTGAACGAGAGAGGGGCCTCTCTCGCTTGCCGTCCGGATGGGCCGGAACGAGCTATGAACTGGACTAAAAGGCTTCCTGCGTTCTCCCTCCGATCCGCCGTCACTGGGTGTGCATTAGGTTAGTTTATAGTGCTCGCATCACCCCAAAATTCCTTCAAGACCGCAACGGACGAACCCGGCTGCCGAACCATTCGGTGAATGGACGCTACACCGGGCGAGCTAGCGGACGTCAAAGGCCGTCGAACCTACTAGGGTCCTCTTAGGCAATTGGCGTATTTACATGAGCACTTTTCTGCTAGCCCTTCATTAATTGTGACGACGGAGGCACACTGTTGGAAGACATCACAGATACATCACTCTAATCTTGATCGTCTGAAATAGAAATTAAAATTTTTTAGTAAATTTTGTTTCTTAACATACCTACCACAATTGTTTACAATTGGCTGTAACATAAGTGCAAGCCCTACTTCGGAACTAACTCAAGCTTTTAGAATCTTTTCCAAACGAGTTGGAAAAGTACTAGAGTGCAAAAGCACGAAAAAGATCGAAAAAAGGGTCGAGCGAGACCAGCGCTCGAAATTACAGGTACTCTCTCTGCACACCTCTTGCGTTTACCGAGCGCATGCGCAACAACCGTGACGTCAATTCCGTATTTCCGCCAACGAGAAGTTTGTGATTTAGCGGGGAGGCATCGATATCAAAGATATCCCCAAGGAGGGTGAGCCTCCGGTAAACAATTGTGGTAGGTATGTTAAGAAACAAAATTTACTAAAAAATTTTAATTTCTTTTCAACCTACTCACAATTGTTACAATTGGCTGAATAAACAATAGGAGGAGGTGAATCACATAACCAATACCAACAAGAGTAGCAGAACGAAAGCAAGGATGGCAGAGAACAAAAACTAAAACCTGTAATGAAGAAAGAGAGAAGGCACCTGAAAAGAACAAGGCTGAGAGAAGCGCATCCTCGACAAAAACAATTTAACGAGGGTGCACCACAGCCTGAGCAGCCACGAGAGGGCCTAAAGAATAAAGGTCCTCAGATTGCTGCTGAAGGTGGCGGAGATAAAAGGAGGAGAAGGTAGAAGCATTCCTCCAGTAAGCCGCATTCATAACATCACGGAGCGAAACAGAATTGGAGAACGCCCAGGATGTAGAAATGGCACGAACCTCGTGAGCATTAAGCCGGTTCGAAACAAGATCCGATGCAGACAAGCGAGAATAAGCCAGCTTGATGGCAAGACAGATCCACCTGGAAATAGAATGGGAAGAGATAGACTGCCGCTTAGGAATGAGAGACAGAAAAAATCTCTTCCGATCCCTCCTAATGAACTGAGTGCGAGTAATGTAAGTCTTGACCGCACGAACAGGACAAAGAAGAGGCCTCCGTCCATCTACAGCAGGGAGAGCCCGAATGCAGATGGGAGGAGGTACCGAATCAGGGAGTTGATTCTTAGCCAGAAAAGAGCAATCAGTAGTGAATGTGACACTGTTAGCCTCATTTCGGAAGAAGGCAGAATCAACAGATAGCGCATGAAGCTCACTGACTCGACGAGCAGAAGCAAACGCTAGAAGAAAAGCCGTCTTATAGGTGAGAAAACGCATGTCGGTCTCAGATAAAGGCTCGAAAGGCGCCCCCTCCAAACAGTGCAACACCCATGCCAAGTTCCACTTGGGTGTAAGACGCAAAACTCGAGGCCTCTTCAAAGAAAAGTGCCGAATAAGTTTGGAGAGGAAAAGATTACGACCGATACACCGCTTTCCCACATAAGAGAAAGTATCAGACAGCATAGACCGATAGCCCTTAATCGTAATAGGCTGGAGGCCCTTGGAGTCAAAAAGAAAAACCAGAAAATCCGCAATTTGAGCGATAGACGGATCACGGTAATTCACATTGTGATCTGAACACCAGCGGCAGAAAACCTTCCACTTGGCGGCATAAGTCATTCCAGTGGAAGGTCGCCGCGATGCAGAAATGCACTCCACTGATCGTCTCGAAAAACCTCTACGTCGGAGACTGGACCTGATAAAAGACAGGCGTGAAGGGACAGGCTCGCCAGGTTGTTGTGATACTTCCTGGGACGACCCTGTGAAAGAAGATCGCGACGTAGAGGTAGACGAATCGGTCGATCGGCCAATAGAGGCCGCAGCAGATTGATCCACACCCTCTGTGGAGACAGGGGTGTGATCAGAATGATCCTGCAACTGCAAGCACGAATCTTCGCTAAAACTTGAGGAAGAATCGGTGCAGGAGGAAAGGCATAGCCGACCCAGCCTGTCCAGTCCAGAGACAGAGCGTCTACTGCAAATGCCAGAGGATCTGGACAAGGGGAGACAAAAGTCTCTACCTGATGATTCCAGCGAGTAGCGAAAAGGTCGACCTGAGGACGACCCCACTGCTCGCAAATCGCCTGAAACACCGACCGATGTAGCATCCATTCGGTTGGAAGGACACTGTCGCGTCGGGACAGGGAGTCTGCTAGGACGTTGAGACGCCCGGGAATGTGTCGAATGGACACCCGAGCGTTCACATCCCGTGCCAACAGAAGAAGATCCCGAGACAGCCGATACATAGGAATCGAATGAGTGCCTCCCTGATTCCGTATGTAGGCCACTACTGTCGAATTGTCCGAAAGAAGTAGGACAACATGGTCCGACAGATGAGGGATCCAAAGCCGAAAACTCAACAGAAGAGCAAGGAGCTCCTTCTGGTTGATATGAAGGCCCACCTGCTCGCTGTCCCACTCTCCGTGAGTAGACAGACCGAGAGGGTCCAACGTCGCACCCCAGCCCCGATCGCTGGCATCCGCAGTAAGGATGCGATCGGCCAAAGGAAGATCCAACGGAACACCCTGTGTCAGCCAGGGAATATTTGCCCAAGGGCGGAGGTGACAAAGCAGAGACCGAGGAATAGTGAGTTCCAGGTCCAGCGGATCTACATTCGGACGCCAATGATCCAACAGGAAGTGTTGGAGAGGTCGGACAAACAAGCGACCGAGCGGAATGAGATCGGTCACCGAACCGCAAAGGCCCAGCATCCGAAGGAAAGTCCTGGCCGAGACCGAGGAAGATTGAAGCAGGTCCCGAGTCAAGGCGGAAAGAATCGTCGCCCGAGCCTGGGGAACCGACACTACATTGTGAAATCCATCCCCAAATGACGGAATCGCTGAGAAGGAAGAAGATCCGACTTCTCGCGATTGACTCTGAAACCCAGCGACGCTAGCAGGCAAAGAAACTGCCGGACATCGAACTCCAGAACAGCAGCATCGTGGTGCCGTTGGAGGATGTCGTCTAGGTAGGCGGACGAAGTCACCGCCGACTGAGTGCGATGGAAAGCAAGCACATGTGACATCAGTCGGGTGAAGGCCCAAGGAGCCAGGTTCAAACCGAACGGGAGAGCTCTGAATTGAAAAACTCGATCCCGAAACGAGAACCGAAGGTATTTCCGTGACGCCAGATGAATGGGTACATGGAAGTAGGCATCCTTCAGGTCGATACTGGCCGCAAAATCGCCCTGATGAACTGAACGTCGAACCGACCGGAAAGTCTCCATACTGAAACGAGGAGCAATTATGTACTCGTTCAGGGTACTCAGATCGATGACAGGACGAAATTGGCCGTTTTTCTTCGGCACCAAGAAAAGTCTCGAGTAAAACCCCGGTGAAAGGGTGTTCCTGACCACCTCGATCGCCCCTTTGGTGAGGAGATTGTCGATCTCCTGCACCAGAAGGTCCCGACGCAGAGAATCTGAAGGGACCTGAGTCGGAAGGGGCACCCGAGATAAACTGGGGTGCCGATGGAAGGACAGTCGCAGACCGGAATGAATGACGTCGAGGACCCAAGAGTCCGACGTTATCTCTGTCCAACGGTCGTAAAACAGCGACAGCCTTCCTCCGACTGGAGGCGAATCGAGGTGAGAACCTTCACTTGCGGCCTCGACGAGGCCCCCGAGAGGAGAAACCACCTCGGGAAGTGACAGAGTCCTGAGACTTTCCAGCCTGAGGCTGCCAGCGGGCCTGGCCACGTCGGCGCTTCTTATGAGCAGAAGGAGCCGAAGGCGTAGCCGACGTCGCCGACGAGGCAGACGCAGCAGCACGCTTGGCGGGCCTGGAACGACCCCCACCCGCAGCAGCAGGTGGGTCAAGCTGTCTCAGCAAAAGCTGGTCCTTCGAATGACGAAGAACTTCGCCACGAACAGCTTCCACGGAACCATGGAACAACTGAGGTCCTACCAAAGAGGCAGACCTCAGAACAGCACGTTGCTCAGAAGGAAGGGATGGTAAAGAATCCAAAACCGCATCCCGGCGTGCCAGCTCCAAATTGGCCGTGTTACAGGCGTGAGCGTGAGTCAAGTTCATAAGAGCCTGTGACAAAACGCGAAAAGGCGCCTGAGCGTCATCAAACTCCCCTGGTGGAAAATATTCAGCCAGAGCAGCGACGACATGGTCCGCGAGAGATAACATACCCAGCATCTCTCGGCTCAGAAGGAAGGGATGGTAAAGAATCCAAAACCGCATCCCGGCGTGCCAGCTCCAAATTGGCCGTGTTACAGGCGTGAGCGTGAGTCAAGTTCATAAGAGCCTGTGACAAAACGCGAAAAGGCGCCTGAGCGTCATCAAACTCCCCTGGTGGAAAATATTCAGCCAGAGCAGCGACGACATGGTCCGCGAGAGATAACATACCCAGCATCTCTCGGGACAGGCCCACCATAGACTCAACTACCGACATCGGGAGAACTGCCGACTTAGGCTTAGTCAACCCGAGGGAAGAAGAATCCTCATCCACAGTAGTCATCCCTTGGAAGACTGGTGGAGAGACGGAATCGTAAACACGAAACCGCGATGGAGGCAGGAAGGCATCAGCTCTAGAAAAGAAGGAACCCTTGAGGGCCTTAGAACGCATTTTGGCGTCTAAGCCCTGGAAGGACTCAACCACCTGAGCCGATTGCAGAGGACGCAAAGCCCCGGAGCTAGAAGGCTCAACAGGGTTACGGCGCTCCACAGTGGACCGCGGCCGGACGGTCACAGAAGGCTGGTCGGAAGGTAGAACGTCCGGCAATAAGCCAAAGACGAAATCCAAAGCCTGCCCCAAGACTGACGAGGGGGGACCATCACCTTCAAGATACTCGTCATCCTCCGTAGCAGAGGAGACGTAGCCCAACTCGGGCTGACCAGCAGAAACCTCCTGTGAATACTGTGCAGTATCCAAGGGGCCAGGCGAGACATCTCGGCGACCGACCAAAGGAGGTTGTGCCTCAGGAGGCACAGGGAGGCCAACTTGAGGGTTGCCAGAAAGCAACCGGGTGAGCGCCAAAACGGCCTGGCGCAGGTCACCCTGAGAATCCGTCACAGCAGAATCGCCCGACGGAGTGTCCTCCCAATGGACCCTTCTGGTAGAAGAACCCAAATCCTCAGAAGAGACCGACGGCGAACGTCGATCGGCAGACAGAATAGGAGCACGGTGAGAAGACACCGGAGGATAGTCCCGATTGTGACGCCCAGGAGCCATCACTGGCCTCTGCGAAACAGAAGGCCCTGCCCGCAAATCCTCGAAAGGGACCGACGGCGCACGTCGATCGGTAGCTGGACCTAGGACACGGTGAGAAGGCACCGGAGGATTGTCCCAAGAATGACAGGAACCTGTCATTGACCTCTGCGCAGCAGACGGCCCCAACTGCCTATCCTCTGAGACCGACGGCAAGCATCGATCGACACCCAGACTCGGAACACAGTGAGGAATCACCGGAGGAAGGTTCCGAGAGTGACAGCTAACCGGGGCTGTCACTGACCGCTGCCGAACAGCAGGCCCTGGATGCCAACGTCCCAACACCATCCCGCTAGTCGGCACACTAGCAGGCGAAGGTGGAACAATAAACGATTCACTCGAGGGACGAGGAATCGCTGCCGAAGCGACCGGCCGGCTCAACCGACTAGGAGCAAACCTAGCCAGATGAGACGGAGCAGACAGCAAACCCGCACAGCCTCGCCGCGAGGCAGGGGGAGGCTGAGAACACACAGACACACCAGCAGATACAGCCTCGGTCCCCCGAGACTGTAGACCATCCCCAGAAGAGATGGAAGAGCCACCATCAGACAGAATAGGATCTGGAGTAGCAACCCCCTCAACAACGGTCGACGGTGTTGGAGGCAGATCGGAGAGGGTTACCGAGTTGACCTCGGAAATGCTCTCAACGAAAACAGACGCCTCAATAGTGACATCCGAAGACAAAGAGACCGCGGTCTCCTCATCAGGTATCACAGAACAAACACCGTCAACAGTTGCAGAGGAGCTCGCCACAGAAGTCAGATCCGAATCCTGTGTGACAGAGTCACCACGTGCACCAGCAGAAATGTCTGCAATGGCACGGCTACCCTTACCCCGAGAACGAGGGGTTCTAGCTCTGGAAAGAACCACCTTGTTAACAGAAGCCCAAAATTTAGAGGACCAAACCCCACAGATACCACATGATTGGGCCTGAGTGCAATTGTTGCAAGTGACACATGTGGTATGGGAATCGTCCACATGTTTCACCTGCAAACAAGAGGTACAAGGAATAGTCTTAGGCATGATATAAATACAACAATCAAGCTTCCCGCCGACGGAAAACAGAACGAAGGTCGTGTTCACACGTGGGGGAAAGGCAAGATAAAGTGTGAAAAGCACAGTAATAATAATACAAATTAACATTAAATGAGAGTAATAATTTGGTAGCTTGAAAAAGGATACAATCCAGTAGCACACTAAAGACGATTAATAAGTTGTTCACGAAGAATTAATATCATAAACAGCACAGTCACAAAAATTTCCGACCATGAACAATGGCGGAAAATAAAGGAATTGACGTCACGGTTGTTGCGCATGCGCTCGGTAAACGCAAGAGGTGTGCAGAGAGAGTACCTGTAATTTCGAGCGCTGGTCTCGCTCGACCCTTTTTTCGATCTTTTTCGTGCTTTTGCACTCTAGTACTTTTCCAACTCGTTTGGAAAAGATTCTAAAAGCTTGAGTTAGTTCCGAAGTAGGGCTTGCACTTATGTTACAGCCAATTGTAAACAATTGTGAGTAGGTTGAAAAGAAATTGATAAAGTAGAGTGACCCTGCGGGGAAAGGACCGGAGTGTCCAAATCCCCAACAACATACCGTGACATACGCTTCCCATATTGTCATCGAAATCATACGATACAGAACAGGAGTTAATGCGAGTACACTGACCACATATAGAATGATAATATAGTCAGAGGAAGACTTCCTCTTAAAACAATTGATCAATATCCTTTCAATGTGAAAAGAAAACAAGTCCTGGTACTCGCACTAACCCCTGGCAATCAAAATACATAATAATAATATGATCCATTGATATAGAAAAAATAATTGAAATCAAAATATTTTGAAAAAATATTTTTTCAGAACAGCCCAAGTTTCTGAAAAGTAACGTTGAGCCCCAATGGATCCCAAGCCTAAGTGTGGACAAAAATTTTAAAAATATTTTAAACAATTTATTCAACACTTACGAACAATAATAATGTATCTAGTTATGATTAAAATAACATCAAGATATTATTTTTTAGAAATCCCCCCCTCACACAGAGGGCTGTTGTAAATGTAAACAATGAGTGTAAAAACACTAAAATAAGACTCCAGGCACCCAGGCCCGAAATCAGTTACCAAAAATACACTATCTGATGCAAAACAGAGACTTCCAGGGAAGAAACTGCAGAACATCAGATGGTAGATGCAGAACACAACGCCTAACCACCCCTAGGTGAAGACGTAAACATGGGGAAAGAACAGAATTCATTCTGTTATTCAGCTAAAACTCCCAAGAAAATTTAGTAATAATAATTACAAAAACTATGCCAAAAGCATGGGAGAATAGCAAGGGGGAACTTAAAGGACAGGGAGAGAGGAAAACACTTAAAAAAACAGTGTAACTAAATAATCAGAATGACAACAAAATGGCTGCTGCCTTGAAAATAGGTAACTTAACATAATTTCATTAAAAAATTTTAAGTTACAGCCCTGATAATATTCTGTCACACATTCTTTTCCTCTCCTCCTTCTCTATCCTCCTTAAAATCACCATTTCACTAATATTTATGTGTCTGGCATCATTTAAACTGAGATTTATAAGCACAAAGATCAGTCAGATGTTAACTGATGAAGGGCCAAACTTAGAATGATTAATGGCGCCAATTTTGGAACGTCCTTGACACTGCGCATGCGCAGTAGGGGCGAAGTGTGGAGGGCCTTTCAGGACATGTTTTCTTTAGTTTTAGATGCAAATTTTGGGGATTGGGGGGCAAAATTTGTGTTTGGCCCTATATTTTAAGAGTTAGCACCAGCTATGTCTGGGTCATTGGTACAGTATAAAAATATGAAAAAAATTTGTTGTTGAAGAATTGTTTTTGCAAGTGTCGTCTGCTTTTCATGTTAGGTAAAGGGTTAAGGGCATCTGTTCTGAGGTCACAGAAGTTGGAAATAGGCCTTTAAGGGTTAAGCTATTTTACATAACCAATCCACAATATGCTTCAGATCTGGCTCATCATCTTTGTTTTTTCCTGTGAGAGAACATTCAACAAACTGAATTTTAAATGATTTTAAGTCTCCAAATTCAAAGTCTTTGTTACGTTTTCCAAGGAATGTTATGTTGTTTGATGTACTGTCCAGTCCTGGTAAGGCAGCTGACTTGGTTACCCTCAAAGTGTTCCTGGAATGAAATGTTAAAAAGGATATTCAATTACCTTCAAACCTAATGAAACAAAACCTTTCCTTCCTAAATATTCATTTTTTTCCCTGAAAAAAACAAACAGGGCTTATATTTTGATGAGAATCAGAGAATCGATTCGCAAAAAGATCCGCGCAATAAAACCAGCGTGAATCCATGTAGATTCTTGCTGCACCTCTGCTAGGATGCGTGTGAAAGACGTTGAGTCAATTTAACCCTTTAACTAACACAGCAGCAACAAATTAACCAATAGAAGGCTAATATGACCTGAAATATCCTGACACTTTGTCAATAAAATCTTACAAATATGGCTGTAAGTGGAACCGGCTCATTGAGCCGGTTCCAACGACAGCCATATTTGTAAGATTTTATTGGTAAATATTGTTCATTTAATTATTTTATCATTTATTTATTATTTATTGTTTAAAAATTATCAAATTTAGTTTTAAAAATTAAAAAGGTGTGTTGGGTAAAAGGTTAACATGTGTTATCAGTATACAACAGTGGTTCAACCATGGTGGCGTCATGGGATCCTGGGACACTCATAGTAGGTATGGATTCTCGCAACCATTTTCACGACAATCCAAATGAATTCTCACAAATTTAGACGAAATATATATAAGCCCTGACAAAGCTCATGACCTCTTATTGGAATGAGCTCACTGCAATGAGGAATCATAACCTTTGTTTTGAAGGCAAAAAAGTTGGAAAAATAATGCCATCTGGATTGCCATTAGGGCCCGCGAATCACAAATTTCAGGTTGAATCAAATGACAAATCAAATCGGGTTGAAGATTTCAAATCAAGTCAAATATTGAATTGAATCTCAATGCTTTTCAAAATTGTAGATATTGCACATTTTTAAAGCTGAAGCATTTAGTAGCAAGCCTGAAAATAAGCAGACTGTCATCTTCAGAATGAGGACTCCCAGAGGGTGAATTTGGTGATGCTACCCTGCACAACAGGGAAGCATCACTAAATTTACCCTCTGTGAACCTCAATCTGAATGAAGGTCTCAAACCTAAACAGCAAGAGGTAACCCATGGATAAAGTGGCACACTGTATGGGATAGCATCAGCAAATTCACCCTCTGGGGACCTCATTTTGCAAATGACAGATTGCTTATTATCAAGCTTGGTTAGTAGCCTGTTGGCTGTGCTGGCAAGTGAATTAAATACGCAAAATATTTGAGAAACAGAAGAAAAAAAAGTTTCAGAAGTGGAATCTTCTTGAAATCTTTTATCATTAAAGCTGAAACGGTTAACTGATTAATCGATTAACCAATGATCAACATCTTCATCGATCAAAAAAGTAATTGATCGATTAACCATTGCCTAAAACTACTGTATTATATGGGTTAACAAAAGAACAAACTTGCTCTAAAATAGGCAAACATTGTCACACTGACTTGCATCAATTATTACGAGACAGATGAATGCTTGCAAGTTATGTGCAGACATACTTGTTCACTGGGATGATCATTGTACTGTATCAGTAGCGGGAAATGGTCATTCTTAACTCTTTGCCCGTTGCGGACAGCAGGCGATGCTTGCAAAATAAATTCTTTCAATTTTTGTCTCAAAAAAATAGCTTATGACCCCTCAATGGAACAAGCTCAATGAGCTTGTTCCAATGAGGGGTCATAAGCTATGTTTTTTATTATTTATTTATTGGTGTTTAAGGTCACATACTTATGCACAATGGCTAATCGTGACTTTGACAGTTTTACGGGTGGAGGAAGCCAGAGTAACCAGAGAGAACCACCGAGCAATGAGCAGCTGTCAGCTCTCCAACATCGTACCTCTGAAATCTGCACCACGGCACAGGCAGGGTTAGATTAGCTGAAGACATGCGCACCATCGACATGCAGTACGCCTCAGTACACAGCGTCATTGTGCTCCCACATAGGCAAATGGAGGTAAGTGCCTTGCCCAAGGACACAATGCGGGAGCATGAATCAGTCGCTGAAATGGTCACCCATCCAACTTACAACCACGCCCGACGTTGCTTAACTTCGGCGATCTGACGAGAACCGGTTACCACAACGCCACCACACCCACTACCTATGTTTTTTAGACAAAACTTTAAAACACAATAAAATTTGAAGGAGATTTTTGTATATACCGGCACTGCTTGCCGGTTTTGTTCGTTACTTAGGGTAATGGGTTAATGCTATAAATCATGAATGTATGGCAATAATTCAGCTACATACTAAAACAAGAGATTAATCGGTTAACCAACGTTAATCTACATGATTAATCGATCAAGAAAACCCTTTAACCATTTCAGCTCTATTTATCATCAGGTCTCCCCTGTGGGGGATAGAAATACATAGAAGCGCACAAGTATGTGAATGGGTTAATGTTTATCGGATGCATTTTGTTGGGTGCAAGAATACCACAAGAATACAGAGTGGTATCCTGTGCCAAACCAAATGAGTGCGATAAACATTAACCCATTCAAACACTTGTGTGGTTCTGTATTTATTATACACATTAGCTATTTTATTAAGCAGGTTATTTATTTATTATTTATTTATTTATTGGTGTTTAAGGTCACATACTTATGCACAATGGCTAATCGTGACTGTGACAGTTTTACGGGTGAAGGAAGCCACAGTACCCAGAGAGAACCACTGAGCATCGACGAGCAACTGTCAGCTCAACATTCTAACACTGTTCAAGCTCTGCTCAAGCAGGGTTACAGGTTGAAGACATGTGCACCATCAATGTATAGTATGCCTTAGTACACAGCATCATCGTGTCCCCATGTAGGCAATCGGTGATAAAGTGTCTTGCCCAAGGACACAATGTGGGTCATCCCAGATGGGGATCGAACTCGGGACCTCTAGAATTGATCTTAAGCAGGTCATTTTCTGTTACATAAATTTAGAATTAATCAGCCCTTCGGAGACATTAAGGAAATGCAGTAAGAGAAAAATCCAAAATAATCTTCACAAGCAGGGGACCAGTCTTATTGTTACTTACTATGCTGTTTGAACTTTCATTCATAGTTTCAACATTCGATGAAACACTGTGGAAACTGAAGTACAGCTTAAAATTTTTTATTGCACGAAGTGTGAGTGATCAAATGTGATGATCCCTACCAAAAATTCACTATACTTTCACATCAAACAATAAATTCAGAAAAATACTTCAACGAGAAATAATAACAACACACATGTTTTCCTGACTTCCACACAACTGTTGTTATTCAACTGATTGACAAGTTAAGATTTTGAACTTAATGAAGATTATGGTTGTCATTGTTGATAACTGATTGTATTATTTACAATGCCCTTTATCATTCATTAAAGTCTGGGTTTAACAGAAGTATAGAATCCATACGACTTCCAATGAATATCAACATGCAGTCGTTCGACACACATTTTGTTTTGTATTTGGATTTTATGATGAAAAAAAACCTGTGTATGTGAAGTCATTCATTCAAAGTAATGTCACTCAAGAATGCTTTCAGATTCTGTCTACATTGTTCATAATTTGAACAACATGTCTGTCATTGCCATGTCATATTTAACCTATATAGTAGTTCAATCAATATTCAGTTTTGTTCGGTACAACAAAATAAATTACAAAGTTTCTTTTGATGCTCTGTTAGTGTATAGTATCTGGATTTCTACGGAAATAACAGAAACTCATATACTACAGACTGATAACATCCACATAACATCAAAATAAATGGTCCACTGTATCGGAATTGGTCCATGTATTCCCAGTAATATGAGAGGTTCCCCTCTCATGTTGAAAAAAGAGCAAAAACCTGTATCATACACCTGTGTGATACAACTTTATTTCTATCACACATTCTAGAATGTCATGATCAAACCTTAAAAAAGTTAGATGGGTGTGTAATAAACTTTGGTATCAGTTTCGGTATCAGAATCATATCAATACAGAATACCATACCAATACAGATTTAAATCAGCCCTAAAATATGATATACATCCTGAAATTTCAGTACCAGCCATCTCTTTTTTATGTGTTTGACCAATGTTCCCTTAACCCATAAGGGCCTGGAGATTTTGATACATTTTTGCCATACGTTGAAAGTCTTCCTTCAGTGGCTTTGCAGTTGTTTCTAGTCATGTCTTGGCTGCCTACAGAGGCAGCCAAGACTTGCCTAGAAACAAGTGACAAGGTATTTAGAAAATAAGTTTTCAGTTAAACCCAAACAATGCATGTTGGGGCACCTGATCCTTTGCATTAAAATGTTATCAAAGTAGTTTACACAACCATTGCACGTAGAGGCATCTGTGCCTTTGCATTAAAATGTTATCAAAGTTGGAATTAGGACCTCAAGATTTAATATATTGACTGCTAATGATATAAAATATTTATACTTACATTTCTTTCTCTAACTGTGATTGAACAACTTTGTGACCTTTAGCTAGTGCATGATCTTGTTTGTTGCAAGCTATCAATACAGGTGGTGCATTAGCACTGATGACTTTATCACTCAAGACTGTATATAAATACCTACAAAACCAAAAGAAATCCCACATTAAGACCAAAAAAGTTAAAAATCTGTTTCTTTGGCCTACCCGCATAGTCCTTTTGACTACCGCATGCTCTCTCTTTTTACAACCAATGCAAACTTAACAAGCCAAGACCAATACCGGGTCTGGACCTGCGACGCTGCATGCAATTGATTACAGAGATGAACAGACTTCAAAGTATCGGCAAACAGGAAGTGGCTGCATGGCAGATCTGAAAAGTAGATACACGATACAACTCATCATTATGAAGCAGCAGACCAAATATAAAATCATTCCCTTTCATAGAAGCCAAGAAAACATTGACCGAAGAAGTGTTTCAGACGGACTGACGGACGGGCTGACGGACGGAGTAGAGCGGTTACTAGACCTGCTCTGTAGCTGGCGACGCAGGTAATAAAAATTAAAAATTAAATGGTTTATGGCTGATTTTCCCAAGTTAATAAAATTGAAAAGTTTGTCCCTTGAGTGCAACAAAGCTTTGCACTCAAGGGATGAAATACACCACCAACCATACTATTCTGTAGATTATGAGGTCTAAAACATAAAATGAATCATGAACACAAACTTTTGATGGCAAAGAAATAATAGTAAGAATAAAAAATAAAATAAAAAACTGCCCGCCCACATGAAATGTTACAAAAAATGGCCTGAGAAACAGAAGATCTACTTTGTGGGGCCTAACCCTTTACCTAATGAAAGGGCCGCATCCTCTCATGAAATTTACAAACTGAGCAGTTGTAAAAAAAAAAAAAAGAATACTGTATCATGTGACAACCTCATTGGAACAAGCTCATCAAGAGATCACATGATATAATTTTGGTGAAATTTTTTGAAAAATTTGAAGAAAAAAAAGTTTAATTAGATTAGGGTTTAATCTAGGCCCTTTTTGGGGCTGAAATAAGGCCCCATTCTCAAAGGAGTACATGCTATAAAATTCCCAATTTCTGGCACAAAACACTATTATCCCCAAATTTATATAGCATAATCAGGTTACATTATAGCTACTGTATGTATTTATTGGGACTTCAAAACACTTTCAACAGCCAGAGTCAACTCGTGTCAGACAGTTTTACAGGTAGAAGAGGGTGGAGTACCTGGAGAGAACCATGGAGCAGACTCACCAATGTACTAACTCCACACAAGCAGGGTTAGTATTGGTTGAAGAAGACAAGTGTGGAGTACGCTTTAGTACACAGTGCTAATGTGGCCCCATGTGGGCAATCAGGATGAACTGCCTTGCCCAAGGACACAACACAATTACCCCTAGCAGGGATCGAACCATGGACATTTCGATTTGAAGTCCAATTCCGTAACCATTGAGTGACCATTAGTGTTCAATTGTTGATCGGAATCGGCCATTCCAATCAGCCGATTGGAGGCAATCGGCGGATGACAACATCAAAGGCTCCTGGAACATCGCTTCAACCGATTGTTGCCAAGCATTTTTTGTGATGATTCATAAACCACATTTTATTATCTTCTGCAATTGTTTAATTGTGAATGTAAAATGATGTCAATGATACCATTCAGTAAAGTTGGGAAACAACCACAGTGTGTATTCTTAATTTCTCTAGACGCCCCTTTACAGGATATACAAGTTAAACGACATGTGAAGGTTACAATTGAGCATACTTGTGGCAATTGCCAGTTCATACAGGAAAAAGTGAAGGTTGCAACTCCATTGACTCAGGTCGCATTAAAATGACCAGATGTGCACACTTGGGCGGTATACGTGGCTCTGAGAGCCAGTATACCACCGAAGTGTGTGCATCTTGTCATTTTATTGTGACCTGAGTCAACACTGTAAAGTTAACACTGAAATATGTTCAATTTAATGTAGTTCTTTCAAGCCTTGACTCATCTAGTAGTGCACAGTATTACAAACGGAATTGGCATCAGAATCGGCCGAATGTGAGCTCAAATAATCGGTCAGCAGCCATTTTAGGTAATCGGTTGAATATTAGTAACCATGCTCCCACATAGCCATTGTGCTCTTCTGATAATTAATTCTAATACAGTAGAATCCTCTTAATTGAATATCCATTTTGCCAGTGAAATTTATTCAATTAACAGGAGTATAAAATTAACAGGGATTTGGTCAGTTTCCTGTGTTCTGGGGGTAAACTGAGCATTTATTCTATTATATCTTGTTTGACAGAGCTCATAGAGCTCTGTCAAAAAAGATATAATAGAATAAATGCCTGTATTGGATGTAGTGAGGCAAAAAAGGTTGATAAATAATGGGAATTTGGTGGGTGTCACAGTAATTTTTTTGACATGTTACAGAAATTTATATACAATTAACAGGAGTTTACTCTACAACCCATGTGCAATTAACAGATTAAATTTGTACTGAAGGTATGGTAAATGGTTTTGTGTTTTAAAATTATATTCAATTAACAGGGATATACAATTAAGAGATATCCAATTAAGTGGGCTCCACTGTATAGTGATACTAATTTTAACCTGTATTCTCTGGTATTCTGTCTGGAAAAAAAACTTCCAAGGTGGATTTACTTTTAGATGACCAAATGACTAATTTTCCCGAAGAAGGCCAAGATCAATCTACTTGGATCAAACCCTGATTAAATTAACAAATTATGATAGCATGTACAGTTGAAATTAGAAGTCCTGTCACTGTATTGTGCACTATTTTGAAGTAATAGCGCGCTGAGTAAGTGAACTTTTGTCCCTATCAAACTGCAACTTTAGCGTAACCGAATTCCTATACAATAAACAGCGTGCCCAACTCTGTTCAATTTTATAGAGATCATTAACATCATTCCTAACATCCACCGGGATACATGTACATAAAATGGCGTAAATAGATATTAAAATCCAACTGCATATACATAATGAAGAGAGTGAATTACTGAATTGCAACACTAAATATTCTCTACTCGAAAAGTATTTTATATTTTTCAAAATAGCACAAGAAACACTTGCAAACTTGCATGACGTCGAGCTCATTCCAACGAGGAGTCACATGATATGGTTTTGTTGAAATGTTTTGAAAAATTTTAAAAAATGAAATTTAAAATAATAAATTTTGATATCGTCTTCAAAGGGTAAAGGGTTAAAGCTGCTCACAAATTACAGAATGTTTACTTTATACTGACACTTGTGACAATGGACATGTACAGAAAACAAAATTAAACAGGACTTTTATCTAAGGAATCAGTGGAAAACTGTTGAAAGTATGGTGTTCACAATATATCTGTTTTAAAGAAGAGTAGACAAGGGGATGTAACTCAAGTATTTATCCATTCAAACTGTTGAAAACTAAATTTGTCTAGAATTTCTAAGGTATAGCTCCCACTTACCCCTTTACCTAACATGAAAGACAGACAAAAATTCTTGAATAAGGCCCCACGAAGTAGATCTTCATTTCTCAGGCCATTTTTGTAAAATTGCATGTGGGCAGGAGGTTTGTTATTCTATTTTTTATTTTTGTAATTATTTCTTTGCCAACAGAAGTTCATAGTTTTGGTTTGTTTTGTGTTTTAGGCCTCATAATCTACAGAACAGCATAGAACAAACTATTAATTGAAAATAGAATATGTTTTCATTTTTGGAATTCACTTTAAAACATTTCCACAATCCGGTATAAGTATTTCCAATAGTTTCTTGAATCCAGCACCCTATGTAACAACACATAACTAACTTACCCAATGCATTTTTACAGCCTTAGTCATTATATATTTTCGTGTAGCATGTGATATGGCAGTTACCAAGTTTTCATAACCAGAAAGTGTGACTAACCCTGTGCACTGCACAGGGTTAGTCACACTTTCTGGTTATAAAAAAAATTTAATTTCTAACTGACTAACTAACCCTGTGCATTGTACAGCCTAAGTGTGAATGTTGTCTATATCAACTCTTTACCCAATGTAATGGTCAAAACCAGCGAGTACTATTCGAACTCAGATTAAGAACCCTCGTTGGGTTTGTTTTTAGTGAATTCCAAATATGAAAACATATTCTATTTTCAATTAATAGCTTGTTAATTAGGTGGTGATGTATTTTGTCCCTTGAGTGCAAGAAGGCTTCGCAATGATAAAGCAATGCAAAGCCTTAGTGCCCTCAAGGGACAAATTTATAAGTTTTATTAACTTGAGTAAAATATCAGACATAAACCATTTAATTTTTAAAGTTTGCATTGGTTATACAAAGAGAGCATGTGGCAGACAAAAGACCATGCGGGGGGGCCCCGAGAAACAAAATTTTAACTTTTTTACGATTAACTAATTTTTTTCATTTTTTGGTTTTGAGACAAAAAATGAAAACAAGAGGCCCCACGGGGCCTGAAGCGCTCACCTTGAACAGAACTCGATGTAAACAGAGTCCAAGAATGAATCAACATTAAGCAATCCATCTCCATAGGATACATTGTCAATTCTTGAGACACTCAGCAGTGACTAAAATAGGTCAAGCATCATGCCTTTTCTACAGTTGATCATAGTATAAAAAGTGAAGCTCCCTTATGAAGCCCCTATGTGGATTAATCTTAGTTACACTCCTCTAGAGGACAATGAATACAAAATTTCTAATTCTTAAGCTACATGGCCAATTCCGGCTCCCATAGGGATCCCAAATATTAACCCAGGCATTCGACTTGAGCAAAGTTGAATCTGACTCCCCTAGAGATGTTGTATACCAAATATGAAAGCATTCTGACTGGTGGATCTGAAGAAGATTTTTAAAGAAATTTCCTCATAACTAAGTTAAAATTCAGGTTCCTAAAGGGAGCCCAAATATTAACCCAGACACTCGAGTTGAACAATACTTGAATCTGATATCCCTAGAGATGTTGTATACCAAATATTAAAGCATTCCAACTGGTGGATCTGAAGAAGATTTTTAAAGAAATTTCCTCATATTGCACTAAGTTAAAATTCGGGTTACCATAGGGAGCCCAAATATCAACCTGCAGAACCGATTTGAACAAACCTGAATCTGACCTCCCCAGAGATCTTGTATACCAAATATGAAAGCATTCTGACTTGTGGATCTAAAGAAGATTTTTAAAAATTATCCTCCATATTGCACTAAGTTAAAATTTTGGCTTCCATAGGAAGCCAAAATATTAACCTGAGGACTTGGTTTGAACAATCATGAATCTGACCCTTGTAACAATGATGTATACCCAACATTAAAAGATTCTGACTGGTGGTTCTGAAGAAGATTTTTAAAGAATATTTCCCATATTGCCTTAAGTTAAAAATTTGGGCTTCTGTATTGAGCACAAATATGAACCAATGGGCTTCATTTTAACAATCTTATATCTGACTGCCCTATGGATGTTGTATACCAACTATCGAAAGATTCTGACCATTGGTTCTGGAGAAAAGATTTTTTAAAATTTTTTGCAAATATGCTCAGTATGTTTTCGATGCCCCCCCCCCCCCCCTTCCAACATAATACCCTAACATAACTGATGGCAATCTTTTTTTTAGCTGTTCCCCAGCTTTGTTTGTATATTCCCTAGCTTTGTTTGTTTGTTCATTGGGGTTTGATGACACTTTCATCAGCCAGGGTCATATTGTGACCACGAAGCAGTGGTAAGCAACTGTCAATCTCTCCAACTTAAAAACTCTGCACAAGCAGAGTCAGCAGCAGTTAAAGGCAAGTGCCCCTTTACATGCAGTACATTTTAGTACACAGCACCACTGTTTTCTCCCCATTCAGCACTTCACAGATGATGCAGATTTTTATTATCCTCGTTGGGTATCTGGGTGGGATGGGGAAATCTCATCCGAGGGGCAAGATATTTGAGCCAGACACAAGGCTTGCCGAGTGTCTGGCTCAAATATCTTGCCCGAGGGTGAAATTTCCCTGTTCCACCCAGGTACCTAATGAGGATGATTTTTCTCCCACCATTTTAGGAATGTGATGGCATTAATAAGAAAATAACATATTTTCCAAGAATCAAGTGCAATGCCAATCACCAGCAACCAGACAACCGTCCCCCATGGTAGGTGGATTACTGTGAAATATATTGATATTTCCTCAATAAAACCCAAACTAATATGGATATCAAAGGAACAACTCAACAAACTAGTTCCAATATTACCCATATTTCTGTGATTTTACTGGAAGCATCCAAATAACTGTAAAAAAGTTAAATAAGGCTATATTTATTTATTTATTATTTATTTATTGGTGTTTAAGGTCACATATTTTTGCAAAATGGCTAAGCATGACCACAACATGAGTATCAACTCAAGACCAGGGGGTGAGCGTTAATAAGCCATGTTGCCCATTTTAGAGAGGATTTGCACCTCCCAAGCATTGGTGACTGGGTCCTATTTTACCAGTAAAACAGAGCCTGTTTACCGCAATGAACAGGCACTGCTTTACTTCCCGGGGTTCCTGCAGGGAAAGTAAGGCTAACTTACAAAATTTATGCACAAGAAAAAAACCCTGTATAATAATTATGTTATTTATCTTATGTCTCTTCCCTTCAAATCTGTAAATTTGAAACAAAAGCATGAAAGTATCTCCGAGATACAGGTGGTAACGGTACACAACATAATACGCACAAAAATATTACCAGAGAAAAAGTTTTAGGCTAATTTTCATAATTTATGCCCGCGAAAAAAATCAGTATGATATGTTATTTATCTTATGCTGCTAGACCTCCATACCAAAAATTATTGAAATCGGAAATGTCTTTCAGAAGTTCTGAGCATATAATGAATTACGCGCAATTTCCAACAAAAATGGCCTCTAGTCAGACATCTTGAATTTTTTTCAGAAAAAAAACTGACGTGCATCAATTTTTCCTAATGCCCCATAAAATCTGAAACTTTGAAACAAAAGCATCAAAGCATCTGTGAGATACAGGTGGTAACAGTACACACCATAATATGAAAAAAAAAAATAATACCCCAAAAAAAGGTTAAGTAAGGCTAATTTGCATAATTTATGCATGAGAAAAAACCTGTATATGTTATTTATCTTATGCTGCTAGACCTCCATACGATAAATTATTGAAATCGGAAATGTCGTTCAGAAATTCTGAGCGTATAATGAATTACATGCGATTTCCAACAAAAATGGCCGCCAGTGTGCCATCTTGAATTTTCTTTGGAAAAAACTTGACGTGCATCAATTTTTCCTAATGCCCATTAAATCTGAAAATTTTAAACAAAAGTGCAAAAGCATTTCTGAGATACAGGTGGTAACAGGACAGACAGATGGATGGATGGACAGATGGATGGGTGGACAGACGGATGGATGGACAGACAGACAGACAGATGGATGGACGTAGTGCAATCCAATAGTCCCCTTCAAGGTGAAACTAGGGAGGACTAAAAATAAATCTTGGTGCGTTCATTCCAGGAGAAAAGCAGTAATATATTCGGAAAGCTTGTTGACAAGTATGGTATATACCAAAGGTATATACTTCAAAGCACACCGACAAGCACAGCACATTTGAGGGTTAATGCACTGAAGCAACCTTAAATGAAATCGACATGTCTGCAGCAGCCATTTTCAGACATGTAAATTCAGCCAAATAATTGTCTAATGTTTCAGTTTCTACCTCATCGATCCTCCGATAATCTTTATATTTCTCTCTGATAAACTGAGAGAAAAATTTGAGGTGTGCTTAAGGTTTTCTTGAGAGTATTCTGGTTTCGCTTTTCTTTTATTAATTCAGTCATATTTACGGAAGAAAAACAGCCTTCAATTTTGTTTGTTTATACACGTGCAGATGTGATTTGCAATGACTAAATAGAACCAGCGCGAATTAAATATGCAAATAGGTTGGTCACTTGGGTGGGGTGAGATAGTTATCACATGGGTGGGGTGAGACAGGCAAATCTCTCCCAGCTATCTCACATGACTTTATATATGTCTCAGTACCTTAGTGGTGGGAGAAATATTGTAACAGTTGGCTGTTTCCACAATGTTATTTAACTTCCAAAAGTTCCTACCGTGTTGTTTATTCAGGTTTTTCCCACTTCCTGTTTGTGGTATTCTAAATTCTGGTGTAAGCCAATGTATCTCATTGGCTACTTTTGTTATTCAAATCCTGGCCCTCTAGTTGGTCATTCTCAAAACGAGGGATCAATTAGATTTCACTAATCTTGTCCCTTCATGGGTATAAAAGACCGCCTTCACTTCTTGAAAGCACCCCACTTCACAATAGCGTTAAGTATTGATCTTGCTGTGCTGCAGTGAAAGCTAACCGTAAAAGGTTGGTACTGGGTGTCACTCCTCTTAACTGAGAGAATACTCCTTCTCTGGGAGTTTCCCATAGGAATTGTTCCTTGGCATAGAGAGCATCCGCTGGTGAGAAAAAACGTCACTAGCGTGATTCTTCTCGGCGGAGGTGCTCACTGCAGGGAACAAATTAACTTTAACTTTTTTTTTTAGTTATTTACTTATTTTTTTAAAGTTATGTTAAGCTCCTGGAGAATGGGTATTTTCTCACCCCATTAAAACAGGCCCAGTACAAACTGCCCCAAGCAATACAGGCAGTGTTAGTGTATGTTGCACTTTTCGCAATACTAACAAAAATTAGGGGGTCCATTGGTTTAATTATCATGCTGTGAAATTCCATATTGTGTTTTTTTTTGTGTTCATATTTATGTTTTGTTTCTCATTTCATTAAACCACGTTAAAATTCATTCTTGTTTTTTTTATTTCTTCCTGTCCAACGGAAAGCTCCAAATCCTTCGATTCTGGTTGTAATTAACAGGAAATTGTACACTCGGGAAGTCCTTGAGAGACTCATTGGCCCCATCCTGTTACAAATTTTGGCGAGGCAACCAGGATTTGGAGAACTACTGAGTGGATATGGCAGAATATTCAGAAAGTAATTTGGATTCAAGAGAGAATCAAAATATGGGTGTGCAGTCATCCAGAGGGGTGGTGCATACTTCTCCTCAAAGAATTGTTGCAGCATCATGTTCTGTGACTGGCATGGTTACACCATTAATGTGTACAGTTTTCATCTCATGCCAGATATGCAGGAGGCCTACATCATCAAACAGAGCAAAGATACACTGCTGCTAGAATGCCTCGAGCCCAAGTATCTAGGTCTTTGGGAAGTTTAAATTCGACATTTGATCAAGGCATATCTAAATCTGTGTCAAGTAGTTTGTTTGATGTTACTCCAGTACATTATGAAATTACCCCTGCAGTAAATAAGCCAATTCCAAGAGACATCTTGAATATTGGATTTTATGAGAGTAAAACCCCAAGGGATTGGTGTTCTCCAAAAAGAGAACTGCAACCTCCTTGGAGATTATTAACTTCTGAGAGGCCCTCTGAGGAAGATTTGGCATACTATGCGGATTCTAGGGATCCAAGAGCCCCAGAAAAAGAGCTTTACTCTGCGAGTAAATTTTCAAGTATTGATAAAAGATCCCATGGAAATTTTGTTCACTATGAGGGTCCAAAGGTATCAAAATTCATGACTAGAGATGACACAAGTTTTGATAAGAATAATTTATCAGATTATGGTGGGGTTCAGCAAGACAGGGCAGAACAGGGTTATGTTCCAACTATGGTGGAAAGTCTCAGTTCTTTGAAAACTTGAATTTACCTATTGCTCCTGATGAAGCTTCTGTCAGAAGAGCTGTGTTCAGTAGCAATAGTTTTGGGTTGGGAGAGGACAGTAGACTGTCACAGAAGCCTTTCGCTGCTGAGCCAAGTGTACATTTTTATGAGGATAATACAGAAGTCCCCAAAAGAGTAATGTATGCAGAGTATGGAGAAGTAAACCCATATGGTTTACAAAAAAGGCAATCTCATTATAGTGGGCCTGAGTCAAATCAATCTCATTGGGAAAGAAATGAATTTAGGCCAAGTGTATTTTCAAGAGCATGTGAAACATTTCCTTACAGTCAAAATAGGAGTGTTGTCTCACAAGGAAATGAAAATTATTTTAAAAGGCAAGAGTTACCAAATAATTATACACAGAATTCTTCAGGCAGAACAAGCACAAATGTTCCTACAATAAATACCGATTCTGGTAGAGACAGAGAAAGGCTTAAGATATCCTTTCATGACCCAGAGGAACAGGTCACCCCATCACACTACTACCCGTTCACCTATTGACTATTCTAGACATGAATTTTCAAATTTTACTCCAAGCATTTTCGAAAGAGAGACACCTCCCATGGAATGGATAGAGATTGGAGTGGAGAGGGAACATGGAGACATATATCAACACCCACAGTAGATCCAATAGCATCTTACCATTCCAGGAGAAGCAATAAAGTTAATTTATTTATTTATTAGGGTTTAACGACACATTAACAGTCGGGGTCATATCATGTCAGTGGCAGTATGGAGGAAGCCGGAGTACCCGGAGAGAACTACCGAGCAACCATGAGCAGCTGTCAGCTCTCCAACATCGTAACTCTGAACTCTGCAGCGCGGCACAGGCAGGGTTAGATTGGTTGAAGACATATGCATCATCGGCGTGCAGTACGCCTTAGTACACAGCATCATCAGACCCCCATGTAGGCAATCGGGGTTAAGTGAATAAAGTTAATAAAGAACCTCCGTCATTTGATGGGTCTTCAGACTTTCACGACTTCTTAATACATTTTGAGCAGGTAGGAGCCTGGAACAACTGGAATGAGTGTGAAAAATCACAACAGTTGCATATGTGTCTGAGGGGCTTTGCTAAAAAAATATTAAGTGACCTGACACTGAATCAAGTCAGTAATTATACTGAAGTCAAAAATGCACTTTTAAAAAGATTTAAAGCCTGTGGATGTGAAGTCGCTTACCAGATGGACTTTAGGAATAGAAGGAAAACAGAGGAGTCTTCAGCTGATTTTGGATATGCTTTGCACCGACTGGCTAACTCAGCTTTTCCTGAGTTGCCCAGCTTTGCAACAGAGGCTTATGCTGTAGATCAGTTCATCCATGGTTTGGGATCTTATGAAATTAGAAAACACATCCAGTTTAGTAAGCCAAAAACTTTGGATGAAGCAATTACATTTGCTGCTGAGTTTGAGGCTTTTTCTGTTTCCCAAGGCAGGGCAGTTAAAGCTATAGATCCAGATTCTGTAATGTCTGTTATGGAAGACAAAAAATCTAAATCTGATACTGAAATCCTCAAAAGGGATATTGTTGAAGTTATCCAGGACGAATTCAGTAAATTAAATAAAATTTTGGAAGAGAAATTAAATTCTGGTCCTAAGAAAGAAAGGAATGAACCCCAAAAATGTTTTAAATGTGGGGAGGACTGGAAGAATAGACATAAATGTGCAGGAAACTCTGAATCCGTACCTGAACGAGTAGTTGATCAGAAAGTAAAACAAAATTCGGGGAAATAGAAGAGATCAAGTCTGTGCACAAAAACTTGACCTCTGGATTAAATTAAAAAACGGGGCAAACAGTTTATATTTCCATTGTCATGGCAGGGGTTCGAACCCACGCCGAGAGAGTTTCCTTTGACACCAACTGCCTAGTGAAACTATACTGAACCACGCACACCACTCGGCCACCGACTCAGATCTGTCGGTGGCCGAGTGGTGTGCGTGGATCAGTATAGTTTCGCTAGGCGGTTGGTGCCGAAGGAAACTCTCTCGGCGTGGGTTTGAACCCCCGCCATGCCAATCTAAACAAAACCAGCGTCCTTTCTTAATTCTATGGCATCCGAGGAATTTGAAAAAGACAAGTGTAGCTGATTTCTTCTGAGGTGCAGTTCATAGAATTAAGTACTTAGATGCAACTATCTGATGAAAGTTTATATTTCATCAGTTAAACCTAGCTGTCTTTTTGTAAAAATTGTCATTCAAGGGAGACCTTTAAAATTCCTTGTGGATTCAGGTTCTGCTGTGACTCCATTGTCGAGCAGAGTTTTTAATAATCTGGAGGTTGATTCCTGATCAGAACTTGGAAGTGTCTTGATGACACTGATCCCTTCCTCTGGGAATAATCTTTCAGTTCTTGGTGAGTTTTCAGCATAATGTTATTGTTGCAGACTTGGATAGATTGAATGGAATTCTTGGTGTAGATTTTCTTACTAAGTATGGTATTGATGTAAGTTTCAATAAGCATATGTTCGAACTTAACGGAGAAGTGGTTAAGTTGTTCTCTGATTGTGAAAATGTTTGTGCTCGGGTTAGGCTAAAGGAATCCATTACACTACCTCCAGATACAGAATGCACGATGATGGGTTGTGTTGACGGTTCTTTTGAATTCCCAGAAGGTCTTGTTAAACCTACATCCCTCATAAAGTCAAAAGGTTTGTTTATGGCCAGGACAGTTGTGGATATGAGTCAGAACAAAGTTTGGATGTCAGTGATTAATGTTTGTAAAAAACATGTTAAAATTAATGGTAATTCAGTAGTTGCAATGGTTTCTCCATTGGAAATAATTTTGGGAGAGGATAAAAGTGCCATTGAATTTTGTTCTGCAGAGTTACCAAGTTATTTCAATCACTGGCTGATGGTATGTCAGATAAGTTAACTCCAATTCAAAAAGAAAAGGTAATTAATTTACTGGTGGAGTTTCAAAATGTCTTTGTTGGGCCTGATGGAAAAGTGATGTGGCAAAACATAAGATAAATACTGGAATTATAAACCTAGCAAAATACCCCGGAGAGTTTTTCCAGCCAAGAAAGTGCTGCTTATTGAACAGGAAGTTGATAAATTGTTGCAGGATGGCATTATTGAACCCAGCACTACTCCATGGTCTTCTCCTGCTGTCTTAGTTTCCAAAAGTGATGGATCTGTTAGATTTTGTATCGATTATCGGAAACTAAATTCAGTTACAAAGAAGGATGCCTTCCCTTTGCAAAGAATAGATGATGTATTAGATACTTTAGGTAATTCTAAATGGTTCAGCACCTTATATCTTGCAAGTGGGTATAGGCAAGTTGGTTTAGAGAAGCAAGATAAACCCAAAACTGCCTTTGTGACCCATAAGGGTCTGTATCAATTTAATGCTATGAGTTTTGCCTTATGTAATGCCCCAGCTACATTTTCAAGACTGATGCCGTTGGTTTTGGGTAGCCTTCAGTGGACTGGATGTCTGTGTTATTTGGATGATGTTATTGTGTATGGGATCTCTTTTGACCTTGCACTGGAAAACCTGAGAGCTGTGTTTGAGTGTCTTTAAAAAGCCAATTTAAAGTTGAAACCCAAAAATGATAACTTCAAAGTAATTTGTATATTTTTTATACTTACCTTTGGACAAGACTAGCTCTACAACGTCCAACGGCTCAAACGGAGCTTCTTTAAGCTTCAACAGAACCCAAGCCAAATTCCACTTAGGAATTAATCTGAGGGTTCTAGGTCTATTTATAGAGAAATTTCTAACCAGTTTGGATAATGAAGCATTAGATCCAATTGCCAAGTTATCATGATGAGCGTATGTGTCTGATAACATAGACCTATAGACCGGGCTGCAGTTTGAGAACGTCAAACAGGTAGACCAGAAAGTTGGCAATATTCGGTATGGACGGATCATAGACGTCTATTGACGGATCCTTACACAAACGGAAGAAAACCTTCCACTTTGCTGCGTAATTCAGCGAAGAGGAGGACCTCCTGTAATTAGAAATTGCGCCCACTGCTCGACCTGCAAGAAGGACCGCACAACGGAAATACGTGAAGGTTGAGACCTTCTGGGTTGCGATGCAGTGTGCGTGATAAAGAAGGTCCTCTCGTGGAGGAAGCTTCCAGGGAACGTCCCATAACAGACACCTGAGAAGATTGATCCACGGTTTCTGTGACGACAGAGATGCTACTAACAGAATGTTGTAACAACGGTTTGATTTTTAACAGAATCTTCAGAATCAACAGAGTTGGAGGATACGCATATCCTATCATTCCATCCCATGAGATTGACAGGGCATCTACTGCATACGCTCGATGGTCTGGACATGGTGACACGTACATCTGCAACTGATTGTTGAGGTTTGTCGTGAATAAATCTATCATAGGTCGATCCCACTGGTAGCAAATCTGCCTGAATACCCGCTTGTTGAGTGTCCACTCCGATGGCAATAGGCGACCGTCCAGAGAGAGAGAGTCTGCTAGTACATTCAGACGACCCGGTATATGATGGACCAATAGTTGAACATGATGATTCACGAAATACAGAAGAATTTTTTCCGTTAATTTGCATAACGGAATCGAATGAGTGCCTCCTTGGTTCCTGATGTATGCTACTACTGTCGAATTGTCCGACAATATCTGAACATGAGCGTCCGCAATAATGTGAATCCATTGTTGTAGCGCTAACCATATTGACATCTCTTTGATGTTTATGTGTTTCTCTAGGAACTGAGGGTCCCAAAGACCCTGACACTTTGAGTCTGTCGGGCTCAGGATCGTGCCCCAACCTGTTTGACTCGTATCCGTCATAATCGTGAAAGCTGGATCCGGCAGCTGCAGCGGAACTCCCTGAGTTAACCACTGAATATCTGCCCAAATCTGGACCTTCTGTTTTACCAGGTCCGTTGAAATAATACTGGTCTCGAGCGAATGCGTCTTCACACACCAGTTCTGAGTAAAGAATATCTGGAGAGACATGTGCACAAGCGACCCATTGGAATAAGATCCGCAGCCTCTCCGCACAACCCCATCAGTCACATAAATTCCCTCACTGTTAATGCGTCTGAGTGTAGACAAAAGCGAGCATAACAATTGACTATTTTCGCTCTGGGTAATGGTAGATGAACCAGATTGTTGGGAGTCTCGAAGCTCATTCCCAAGTGAATGAACGACTTGGACGGAGCTAGATCCAACTTCTTTTGGTTTACGATGAAGCCGAGACTTCAGAGCAAAAGAAGCAGACTCTGAACATCGTTCTGAAGTGTAATTTTGTTGCTGTATTTCTGAAGAATATTGTCCAAGCAAGCCGACGTTACCACAGATGAATGAGCTCAGAAGTTAGACATTACCGAGTTCATTATTCGAGTGAAAGCCCAGCGTGCCAGATTCAGACCGAAGCACATCGCTCGGAACGGATACACTTTCCCTTGAACGGCGAACCGTAGGTACTTTTTGAATGCCGGATGTACCAAGACATGAAAGTATGCATCCTTTAAATCTATACTTGCCGCATAGTCATTCACTCGAATACTCACCCTTACCGACCGAATGGTCTCCATATAGAACTTTGGAGTTACGTTAAGCTTGTTTATCCAGCTCAAGTCTATTACCGGTGGGAACGAGCTGTTGGGCTTTGGTACGAGGAACAGAATTTTTATTCTCGACGACCTCTATTGCTTCCTTTGATAAGAGAGCCTGTACCTCCGATAGGAGAGACTCTCTTTTGCAAGGATTTGGCGGAAGATCTGTCCACTACGGACACCTTGTTAGTGGTGGTTTCACTCGGAAAGATAGTCGTAGGCCGTCCAAAACCACACTTTTCACCCACTGGTCTTCGGAAATTGTTATCCAGTTTGTTGCGAATCCTGATAATCTTCTGCCAACTGGTAAGCAATAGAGGTCCTGACCATCACTGTAGGACCTGCGAGGCTTACGGGAGGAGAAACCACGTCCCCATCACGAAGAGCCTCAACCAGACAACTTCTGTTACTGAAGTGAAAAGTTTTCTCGGTTGTGTCTGGATATTATCGTAGTTTAATACATGACTTTGCAACACTGGCATCTCCTCTCACTAAACTGACAAGGAAAAATGATAAATTTCTTTGGAATCAAGAAGGTGAAAGTTCATTTCAAAAACTTGAAGAGCTTTTAGTCAGTGTCCCTATTTTGGCATTTCCAACCAATAATGATCAATATATTTTAGATACAGATGCAAGTTTGACTGGTTTAGGAGCAGTTTTATCCCAAATACAAAATGGGGAAGAAAAAGTTATAGCCTATGCAAGTCACACCCAGACTAGGGCTCAGCAAAACTATTGTGTTACTTACCAAGAGCTACTGGCAGTAGTTACACTCTTTAAGCCGGTTAGCTACTTCCTGTGGGGAAACAAGTTTTTAATCCAAACGGATCATGCATCCCTTGTCTGGTTAAAACATTTCAAGGAACCATAGGGAATGTTGGCCCATTGGATTTCAGTTTTAGATACCTATGATTTTGAGATTCAATATAGGAAGGGAAGCCAACACCTCAATGCAGTTGGACTTTCACTTAGAACAAGGAAATGTAAGAGAGAAGATTGTCCATTGTGTACAAAATATCTTTTAACCAAGACAATTTTAAGTGATGGTTTGTTAAAAAATATGATTCAGAATATACCTGATTGTAATGTAGTTTCCATTTCTAATGGGGATTATTTACAAAGTGTTGTTTCTAACTAGGTAGAGTCCTGTTCCCCTAGAGCTTTGAAAGAGTGGCAAGAGGAAGACCCAGAAATAAAACATCTACTTTCTTTAAAAGAGAAATTTGATGAGAAGCCATCAAAAGCAGTATTGGCTGACTTCAATCACGGGGTAAAAGTTTTGTGTCAAATATGGGAAGTTTTGGAGGTGAGAGAGGGTATGTTGTACCGGAATTGTGAAAAAGACCATCAAGGGAACCCCTGTTTACAAATTATAGCACCTCTTAAGATTAGTGATGAAATAATGCAGTTTCTTCATAATACTAGAACATCAGGTCATTTAGGGTGAGATAAAACAATTGATGTGGTAAGAACCAAAGATGTAAAGAGGTGGTGTTATGAGTGTAACCAGTGTGCAAAATGGAAAAAGGGAACTGGACATGGAAAATTGCCACTCCAACAAGAGCTTGTTACGAAACCTATGTAAAGAATTGCCATTGATATTTTGGGTGGCATTTCAGTCACTTGAAATTAAAGTGAATATATTATTGTTGAAGGCGATTACCTTTCAAAATGGAAGGAAGCTTTTGCTGTTCCAAATCACAGAGCATATACAGTAGCTGACAAATTACTGAATTTTTTGTATGATTTGGTATGCCATGACAAATTCAAACTGACCAAGGCAAAGAATTTTGAGTCAGAACTCTTTCGTGCAATTTGTGAAGGATTAGGGACAGAGAAAACTAAAACAGCTTCCTATAGGCCACAATCATATGGAATGGTGGAACGCTTCAATTTCAATTGTACACTAATCCAAATGTTATCAGCTTTTGTTAATGAAAATCAGGATGACTGGGACGATCACCTGCCATATGTAATGATGGCATATTATTAAGCTAGGTAGGGAAATTGATTGCCCATCGGATTTTATGGTGGGTAACCCCCTCTCTTATGGCAAAGAAATATGTCTTATACAGTATGTACATTGGGTCCAGAATACCATGAGATATTGTTACCAATTGGCATTTAATAATTTGGGTAAAACAGCTTGTAGACAGAAAAAAATATTATGATCGGGGCCTTGAGCCCAGAGAGTTTTTCAGGGGTAACTGGGTTTGGAGATGGTACCCTCCAGCCTTATCAAATAAATTGGGTCAAGGATGGACTGGCCCATATCTGGTTATTAGAAAAATAACTAAAGTTAATTATAAAATTCAAAAAGGTCAAGATGATAAATTAAAAGTTGTTCAGGTCGATCATCTTAAGCCCTTTACTGGTAGAAACCCCCCAGAAAACTGGCTTGGTGGAAGTTTGGAAGTTTCTTCTAAAACTGACCAAACTGGAAATAGGGTGGTGAGTCAGGAACATGAGGTACAGAAGGCTGAATTGGACGACCAAACCACAATTTTGTCTAATAGTGGGGATAGTAGTTCATTAAGCAACCATTTGTGGGAAAGTCCCAAAAGAACAAGACGCGGTCGTGTGATAAAGCCCAGAGATGTATATTCTCCCCAAGTTATATGCACAGCTAAACAGAATTTTAAGTATTTTAAGTATTGGGTACATTCTAGGGAAAAATATGTATATCAGAAACCATCAGTAATAGTTTTTGCATTGTTTGAGCAGTTGAAGCAAGGTTCTTTGCTGTTCTGCTGTTCACACATATGTCCTTCTTTTGTAGACAATGGAGGATCTGCTGGAATTAAGTGTAGGAAAAGAAGAACTGGAAGAATTGGATGCCGATGTGAGACCAGTGTTTCCTGAAGATGGTATGGCATGTGGTGTGCAAGGTTGCAGCAATCAACATTTTATGTCGTATGATCATATGAAATCTCATTGGGATCAGTTTCATCAATTTGAAAATGTATGGAAGTTCCCCTGTGAACTGTGTACATTTTGTCCAATCAGCAAGAATCAGTTGTTCAGACACTACTCCAGTAGGCACCATCTAAGTAAAGAGGAAGCCACATGGAGGATGGAAGAGTGCATCTCAAAATGGGGCACCAACATCAAGTTTATTAATCCTGGGAATGTGTTGATGCCCACTCAGCCTATATCCACCAGACGAGTTCAGTTTTGAGATGCACAAGCTAGCGAAAGACATCTACAGGCAGAAATCTCAAGTACATCGGTGTTGGGAAGGACATCTCAACCAGTTCTTCGGTCGGAGTAAGTTGTTGTTTCCACAGTTGGTCATTCTCAAAATGAGGGATCAATTAGATTTCACCAATCTTGTCCCTTCGTGGGTATATAAGACCGCCTTCACTTCTTGAAAGCGCCCCACTTCACAATGGCATTAAGCATTGATCTTGCTGTGCTGCAGTGAAAGCTAACCATAAAAGGTTGGTACTGGGTGTCACTCCTCTTAATTGAGAGAATACTCTTCAGGGAGTTTCCTATAAGAATCGTTCCTTGGCATGAACACATCTGCAGGTGAGAAAAATGTTACTAGCGTGATTTTTCTCGGCGGAGGCGTTCACTGCAGGGAACAAATTAATTTTTTTTAGTTATTTACTTATTTTTTTGAAGCTATGTTAAGGTCCTGGAGAATGGGTATTTTCACACCTCATCAAAAAGGGCCCAGTACAAACCGCCCCAAGCAATACAGGCAGTTTTAGTGTATGTTGCACTTTTGGCAATGCTAACAATGAAAGTGTCAATAACACTGTAGCTCAACTTGTGTAAGACATGTACATGCATAGCGTGTGACACAGCAATGACACATATCTAGGTAAAGACCTGATAACAAATGTAAAGGTCTGTACATAAATACTGACCGTAGCCTGTAACAAATGTACAGGTAAAGTATTGTAAAGGTGGGTGACAGTTAGATACCTCTAGCCAGAGCCATATTGAAATGTGCACTTACTGTGTATACGTAGAACTGAATAAATTAAAGTTTGTCTAATTGGCCACCGGTGGCCATCTTGAAATTTTTGAGTTAGCACCAGCTAGTCTGGGCCATTGGTTGTCGTATAAAAATATTAGGCGGTCCGTGATTTAATAATCCTGCTGTGAAATTCCACATAGTGGTTTTTTTGGTGTTCATATTTTGGTTTCTCATTTCATTAAACCACATTACAATTCATTCTTGTTTTTTTTTTATTTCTTCCTTCCATTGGAAAGCTCCAAATCCTTCAATTCTGGTTGTAATTAACAGGAAATTGTACACTCAGGGTGTCCTTGAGAGACTCATTGGCCCTATCCTGTTACAATATAATATGCTGGTAACCTATAGGCAAAAAAAGACTTGTGATGCTTTCCCGTCGTCTGTTTTTATAATGCCAGCTACACTGTTTATGTTTTGACAGAATTTCCACCAAAATGAATGTGTTAGTAGTTGTTGTTTGAGAGCAATTTCTGCTAACCCTTTATCCAACGAATCGCCCGCATCCGCCCGTGTAATATGCAAATTCAGCAGCTGAAAAAATATTATTTTTCGAATAATTTCAACAAAACCATATCATGTGACCCCTCTTTGGAACGAGTTTCTCGAGCTCGTTCCAAAGAAGGGTCACATGATATGGTTTTTTTAAAATTTTTTGAAAAAATTCAAAAAATAATATTTAAAATAATAAATTTTGAAATCGTCTGTGTTGGGTAAAGGGTTAAGGTGTAAACAGGATTCCACTCTATTCAAATGTGGATACAATGAGCAACCTTTTATCAAGTTAGTTCCGAAAGATTGTCAAATCTGACTGGAAAAACATGCAGGACAATGAATTTAATTTATGTTGTATTATTTTGTGGTAACATGAATTAAAACTTCATTGGAATAAAATATATGTTGACATAAGCAACTGAAAACAGATGTGGGCTTTATCTACAATATGGAAATCTACATGATACATATACATCAGAGATGTGGGCAGCTGAAAGCTGTTTATGCCAACCACTTTTTTCACTCATGCTTCACTGACCAAAATTTTGATTTTTTTTCAATTCAAAACACAGATTATAACACCTCATTGGAATGAGCTTGTTGCATCATTCCTATGATGGGGTCATAGCCTTTGTTTTGAAGGTAAAAATGAAATTTTTATTTATCCAAGAAATTTTGTGCAAATGTTGTTTTCTTGTGTTAGTTAACCCTTTGAACACTGGTGGTATCTTCCATGCCAGTTAAATGACAGAAATTGGAGGAGTCCATATCCATTATTTGGGGGCAGAGCAATTAATATTTTCAACATGCAGTCTGAAGGCTGCACACTGAACATATTAATTTTTCTACCACACACATTCACTTAGTAGCCATCCTACTTGATGAAATTATGATGTATCGTGTTCCTGGGCCAGAAAAACGGCCTCTCGTGTTGAAAGAGTTAAGGGTTAAAACTTACAACTCATCTATATATTCTCCCTCAATAATTATAAACTTACTCAGCTACTTCCTTAATTTCTTTCTGAAAACTAATGCTGTCAATAAGAAACACTATGGATCTGAAATAAGAAAAGAAAGACAAAAGAAAATAATAAAATGACATGTACTATGAAAAATAAATGAAAAAACGCTAAATTCCCACATCAAAGTGAACAGAAATTTTCTTGTGTTACTGGATATGGAAAAGCTGTTAGATGAGTGTCATTTCACATGATTGGCAAATACTTTTACAAAGTATTTTTTTCAAAGATACCATGCTACTAGTAAGGGGAGCCTTAGTACAGCAAAATGTTGGTTCATAAATAATTGTTTTGTTACAATTTATTGGAGAGCACAAACAGGCACTCTCCAATAAATTGCAGCCAAACCATTTTATACAAAAATGTTCTGCCAAGCAAACACCATGTTAATGCATACAGTGTAAAGCCACTAAAGTGGCTTTCAGTACTTTTTAATAGAGCCATGATAGTGGCTTTAGCACTCAGCCAGTTAACAACCCTTTTAACAGCCAGGGTTATATTGTGTTGGAGAAATTTATGGGTGGAGAAAACTGGTGCACCCATAAAGAACCAGCAAGCAATGATGAGTAACTGTCAACTCTCCAACTTACAAACTTGTGCATGGTGAGCATTGGTTGAAGGCAAGTATATCATCACCGTACCCTACATCTCAGTGCACAGCACCACCAAAGGCAATCGGTCTGAATCATCTAACACTTTTACAAAATAGTGTTCCTGCAGGCATGACCTGATAACATTCAAGGCTATTCAATATTTTTTGACATTTTTTAGGATTTTTCAAGGTCCTATAATAGCCAAATTCCAGGATTTCCAAGGCTTCACAGTCACTAGTACTAACTAGGACATTCTGGCCATTATCTCCACCTCCCACTTCCATTCAATGGAATTGGGAGGAGGGGGTAATGACCACAGGGCCCTTGTTATGACTTCATAAACACCTCCATATAAAACAATAGAGTTACAATTATGTGCATTTTTATTTCAACAATATTCAAGGCTTTACAAGGCCTTCTGGCCCATTTTCCAGGATTTCAAGACCTTAAACAACCCCTAGTAAAATTCAAGGCCACTTCTTGAATCCAAGGCCCCATGGGAACCCTTCAAAATAAGAGAGTTGTAAGCAATGCTTAGTTACATACTGGCTAATAAAATAGTAATGTTCATTCTTTACCTAACACAACAAGAGGCCACACTTGCATAACAAAACTTTTGAATGACTAAAGATTTTCATTTCTGTCTCTACAAACAGCTTATGACCCCTCATCGGACAAATTCCAATGAGGGTCATAAGCTATGTTTTTTGGGGCAGGGACCGACCTGGGCATGCGCCAGTGCGTATTTGGTTATGAAACATCAGGACCTGGGTCTTAAATCTCAGAAATAGTCTTCTCAGTTGACACGTAACTTCTCAGATCATATTTTGATATTCTTTCGATGGATAATCAAGAGAGACACTCTTACATGTATTATATATATGATTATCATTTATCATTGTTGTAGAGTGCTTAAGTTAATACTTCAAGTCTTAATTACCAAGCATTAATCTTCACTGTGGTTTCTGATCAAGTCTTGGCTGCCTAAATAGGCAGCCAAGACTTGATCAGAAACCACAGTGAAGATTAATGTTTGCTATAGTGTACTAAATGAAAATGATGAGAGAGAGCTATTACATACTTGCAGTGTGTGTTACAAACAGCAGTGTGACTCCGTAAATTGAAATCTGGCGCATGAATTGAAAAAATAGGCTCCGAGGCTAGAGCGTATTTTAAATAGTCCTGATCGGTCCCTGTGAGGCATAAGTTGAAAAAATAACTAAGTCTGAATTTAGCTGGCCGGTTATGGCTGTTATGTTAGGTAGAAGATTTAAGGGTCTGGGATTATTTTCTTTCCAAAGCAACAACATTAATGTGTAGTGTCTGGCAGTAATTTCTGAACAGGACATGACTAGAAACCACCGAGAAGCAAAGTCTATTTTTAGTCTTGAAGACTTTGTTATGACTGCATCATGGGGTCTGTGTTTCGAGGACCCAAAGTTTGTCAAAGCCAGACGATCTCAAGGGTTAATGAATATCCTTATTAAATGTATTAACCCTTTACCTAAAGAATCAGCCACATCCTCTGGGTAATATACAAATTCAGCAGGGGAAAAAGTATTTTTCAAAAGATTTCAACAAAACAATACAACGTGACCCCACATTGGAAGGAGCTTGTCAGGCACAGTTCAGTTGGGGCAGTGGATAGTGGGGTAGGGGGGGGGGGAGGGGGGTAGGGGGCACATGAGTAAAAAAATATTTAAAAAATAAATTTGATATCATGGGCATTTGGTAAAAGGTTAATTTTCAAATACCTGGCAAGATTCTTGTTCTGCTCGAGAAGTTGCTGTCGAAGCCGTTCATGTCCTGGTAGATCAATTATCCTCAAACTTTTATTCTATAAAGTAAGAAAATATGGTAACAAACTATTGTTTAATAGCTCATTGAGTTCAGTTAAACAAGTCTGAATTGGTAAACCTCCTAGTTGCATTACGGGAAAAAAGGGTCTATCAAACTTTGTTTTGCTTTGTTTGTTTCATTGAAATTTAACAACACTTTCAACAGCCAGTATAATATAATGCTGAACAACTTTATGGGTTTAGGAAGCCAGACTACACAATGAGAACCACCAAGCAGCAGCAAGCATCTACCAGATTCTCCAACTTACTAACTCTGTGCAAACAGTGTTAGCAGTGCACCATCAACATACAGTATGCCTCAGTACACTGCTTCACCAGTGAGCAATCAAAATTAAACGTCTTACCCAAGGACACCGCGCTGTTACCATTGGCCAGGAAGGAATGGCTAACCTTTCAATTTAAAGTCCAATGCTCTAACCACAGAGCCACCACATTCCCATCAAACAAGACAGAATTGGTTAAATTCCCAGTTGCATTATGGGAAAGATTGAGCTCTGGGAAATAAGAAAAAATAGGCCGATGAAATCGTCAGATGTGTACCCATACGTGCAACTAGTAGAAAGCTGTATGACATTGGGCCACCCTGGATGCCGACATTATGTACACCATACATGGTATGGGTACATATAGAAATGGATTGGAGGAGTGCCTAATTTGATGGATAAAGGGTTAATATCTCCGGATCAAATTATTAGATTTACATAACAGCACATCAGTAACCTGAATACATATATAAAGTAACCTGATAATCGGAGTTATCGCATGCCAAAGAAATGGATTGGAGGAGTTCTCAATTTGAAGGATAAAGGGTTAATATCACAGGATCAAATTATCAGATTTACACCAAAAACTATACAGCTCGACACATCAGTAACCTGAATACATATATGAAGTAACATGACAAACGGATTGATATTTTTTGAGTTATCTCATGCCAAAGGGATTGGAGGAATTTTCAATTTGAAGGATAAAGGGTTAATATCTCAAGATCAAATCATCAGATTTACACCAAAAACTACACAGCTTGGCGCATCAGTAACCTGAACACAAATATAAAGTAACTTGACAATCCAAGCAATATTTTTCAAGTTATCGATTGCCAAAGAAATGGACACGGACGCCGGATGTACAGACAGATAGACGGACAAAGGATGGATGAATGACGGATGGCCACCCCGGATGCTGGCATTATGTGTACCATACATAGTATGGGTACACATAAAAATTGGCTAACTTGCTTGTTGAGTTTTCAGAAATTTCATTATTTTGGCATCAGTGTTCAGCGTGTTCAGTATTTTGACATCAGTGTTCAGTATTCTCACATCAGGGTTCTGTATTTTGACATCAGAGTTAAATTCATGTATGGATTTCAAGCACTTTTCAAGAGAATTTAAATTTAGGCCTCTAGCACACAAGCAATTAACCCTTTACCTAACATTTAACCCTCTGTAAACTGATGTCAAAATATGACAGAAAAAGCACTGTCAAATAAGACAGAATTGGTTAAATTACTAGTTGCATTATGGGAAAAATGTTATACTTAGAATTTCAGTATTTTGATACAAGTGTGTAAAGGGTTAACTTCAAGTATGGATTTCTAGTACTTTCCATACAAATTTAAGCTTCTAACACTTAATCATTTACCTAATGTGATTAGTAGATATAGGCCACAAAATAAGCAGTCAGTCATTTGCAGGAATGAGGTTCCCAGGGGGCAAATTTGCTGATGCTATCCTATGACAATTTATCCTCAGGGTACCTCTTTCTGTTTAGGTTTGAGACCCTGATTCAGACTGAGGTTCACAGAGAGTAAATTTAGTGATGCCATCCTGCTGTGCAGGGTGGCATCACAAAATTCACCGTCTGGGGACCTCATTTTGCAGACGACAGTCTGCTTATTTTCTGGCTTGAGTAGATAACACTTGGAATGCTTTTTTTCTGAATATACATTCATGTGGGCTGATATAGCTAAATTTCTTGCTTCAAAAACACATTTCATGTGCTCATTTCAAACAAGGGTCATCAAGTATGTTTTGCAGCAAAAATTGGACAAAATAATACAAGCAGAAGAGAAATTTGTAAATACAGCACTGGTCACATTTGTCTGGTATGCAAGGTAAAAGATTAGAACCGAGAACACCACCCTCACTTATGCTTTATGTCAATTATCACTCAAAAATACTGGCTGTATTGCTCAACAAAATTAATTGGTGGAGGGTGGTTTTTTGGCTTTCCAGTTCAGTTCCGGTTTCTGCAGAGGGAAACCGAACTGCAAAACTCGGCAAAATATGCCAGATGATTTTACTCGGCAAAATATGCCAGATGATTTTACTGCCTTACTGACTCGTCCATTGGACGAGTCAATGAGGGAGAAAATGTGACAATGAGAACACAACATTGATTAGATAAATGTAGAATAAATGTATAGTGTTTACAAGTAAAAAAATTATTTTACAAGTAGGATTAAGAATGAAACGGTTGAGCCTCTGGCGAGTCAGTTTCATTCTTAATTCTACAAGTAGAATAATTTTTTTTACTTGAAAACACTATATGTTTATTTTGTTCATCCTAAAAATCTTTTAGAGGGCAGTTGTGGCGAAATTGTGATGTTACTCACTACAAAACACAGAGAGAAGTGAGGAACACATTGGTCCAATTCGATCGACAAGCAAAATTGGCAAAAATAAACAAGGCACAGTGATACATTTCTGTCTAAAAATAATCCCCCTACAAACTTGAGTGAAACTTGCAAATATACTGTATTAAATGAACAGTGTGCGGTATTTTCTACTGGCATTGTGTAATACTTTCAAAAAGGTTTAAAGAAAACAACAACTGAACTATTAATTATGCTACATGAATACGGTAAAGGTCTGAGGTCAACAAGTCCGTCTCTACGACAGCAATAAATTCTATCAGTGTTAAACCTACGGGGAAAATTTATCACCCTACAAGGTGAATAAAACAAAAATTTATCCAAGGGTTTTATTGTTCGAATAAATGGCCATTTGTGGGATAAACTTTGTTCAATTGTTACCCTATTTTATGTTTTTTTCTTACTCAATAGGCTCAGCAACTGACCTCCTAGAACGCCTAAGAATGATCAAATGGAAGTTAGACTGAACCCAAAACAGATATTTACTGAGCTTTGACAGGGCTTTTTGTGGTGAGTAGAATCATACAAAACCATTGCGCTTTTTTTCTAAGTTAACCCTTTGAGACTTTAATTACCCTGACGTTCAAACGTCACTCGAAATTCAGTTTTCAAAATGCGACGTCAAACGTCGGAAAGTACAAATAACAAGAAAGGTTTCATAATAGTGATTAACTGGTTGAGGGCTAGATTATTTTTGGTGGTCTGAATTTGTTATTCAAAACTTGCTTTATTACAAATTATTGGAGAGTGCCTATAGGCACTCTCCAATAATTTGTAATAAAACAAATTTATATAAACAAACTGTTATTTGTGTTTGACTGAATATGAAATATAAGCAAGGAAAGTGTTGGCTTTTGCTCGCTCTGATATCCTCATTTTCTGAAAGCCCTGATAGTGGCTTCTAGTGCTCAACCAGTTAAGAAGTCTTGACAGCAGGATTATATTAGTATATTGAGTTGCGATAACATTTGGCTCAACGGTTGTCACTGCGCACTATTCAGGAGAAAATAGGAATTGAGGTTAAAACTCGAAAAAATCGAAAAATAATAACCAAAAAAAATGAACACAAAGTATCAACTCGCCGTTTGATTTTGTACGTCATAAGACATACAAAAGTATCAAAGGGTTAAGGAGCCTGAAAAATTGTTTACTATATATATTCGTCTTCTAAACACAAAGAAAAACTGAGCCACAGCCAAGATTTTTTTCCTGAAACTGAACCGAATCTGAAAAATCAAAACCTCCCAGCTGTAAAATTAATCATTTGGTTATTTAACACTCACCCTGTTAGGCAACTGATATGATCCTGAATTCAGGTTAATAGATGTGTATGTTTCTTTATATTCCCCATGAACAAGCTGAAAATAGAATATGTACATACAGTTAAAACTAGAAGTCCTGTCACGAATAGTGCGCTTATCTAGGCTTAATTGCACATTAGAATTGCGCGCAATTGCGATATCGAATGGCATCCAAAGCACGGCAGGTTCTCCTGATTACTCATAGCAAACACATGCAATGTTTCTGCCAATGGACCTCCGGGCTACCCGGAGGTCCATTGGCTGAAACTTTGCTTGTGCACAGGCCATAGGTACAGAATTTGATAGCTTTACTTGGGCCATAACACGTACATTAACACGCATATCAGCGTGCTATTTGTGCGCATTTCATGACAGGACTTCTAGTTTTAACTGTACACTGGCATGTCTACTAATTTATAGATACACGTACAGGGGAGCCCACTTAATTGGATATCTCTTCACTGAATAACCCTGCTAATTGAATATAATTTCCAAACACAAAACAATTTACTATACCTCCAGTACAAGTTTGACCTGTTAATTGAATATAGGTTATAGAGTAAACTCCTGCTAATTGAATAAATGAAAGTGTCAATGACACTGTAGCTTAACTTGTCTGTGTGTTGTGTTTGATGAAAAGGATAATGTTCAATGTTTATGAAAGGATTATGAAATAAGACAAGAATTGTGATAACTGGGAATATGTTAATTTCTGTTCCCTCTATGCTATGTTTTTAATAAAAATAATATGAGGTGTAGACTGTACTAAAGAGCTGAGGGGTGGGTTAATGTGGACCTCACAGTTAATGTATGTGGCCCTCACAGTTAACATATGTCAACGAAGAGTTACCAAGTTACAGTGAAATTATTCTAAAACGAGTCATCCTATCAAGTTACATTGAAATCCCTTCATAAATATGGCCGGTAGACTGTGCTAAAGGTTTTCGGGCTTCAGGCCTGCGTAGCCATGATGGTTGACCGACTGCAACTAAAAGGGGACGTCCTCATCTCGACATTATGCTGAGTCATTATACTAAGTTACAATGAAATCCCTTCACAAATACGACCTGTAGTCTGTACTAAAGTTTTTCGGGTTTTGGGCTCGGGCAGCTATGATGGTTTAATGATTGCAAACAAAAGGGGACGTTGACATCTGGCATCATCTGGAGTGATCCTATGAAGTTACAATGAAATCCCTTCATAAATATGACCTGTAGACTGTGCTGAAGGTTTTCGGGCTTCAGGCCCCTGGAGCCATCACAGTTGACCAATCACGACCAAAAGGGGATGTCATCATCTACATGTAGGCATTATATGGAGTCAGCCTAAAAAGTTACAATGAAATCCTTCCATAAATACGACCTATACATGTAGACTATGCTAACGGTTTTGGGGTTTGGGCTGAATGAACGCGACCAAAAGGGACGGTCTCATCTAGACATTATTTGGAGTCATCCTACCAAGTTACAATGAAATCCCTTCATAAATATGACCTGTAGACTGTGCTAAAGGTTTTCGGGCTTTGGGTCCCTGTAGCCGTCACAGTTGCCCAATCGTGACATTCTCATCTAGACATTATAAGAAATAAAAATGGTCGCCTTAGTCCAGTCCAGTTTGTTGAGGCTGAGCTGTTCCAGAGTTTGTAGTGTGTAAATTCAGTGCTTTTCGCATTTTCACCATGTGGTGGTTGTGTGTTGTGAGTCGGGGTCTCCGTGGAGGACTTGTATGATTTGGAAAACTAAATATTTAATGTCATGATTGATCATGTTATAGTGTTTGGCGACTGGTTTGTCCAGGTTGTTTTCTAAATTTTATGGTTGTGTGGAACTGATTACAATAATCTAAGAATTCCCGTAATTTATCTTCACCATGTGTCCAAATCATGAATATATCATCTATATATCACCAATACACGTGTGGTTGTGTGGGAGCATTAAGTAGGAGTTTTTCTTCTAATTCGCCAATGAGAATATTGGCATAAGTGGGGGTAACTTTTGTGCCCATACATGTGCCGTAAATTTGTCTATGATGGTTATCATTGAATTCAAAGTTATTTACTTGCAAAACTGTGCATGACGGAAATCAGGCTACTGTATTGGATTTTCCAGTTCGGTTTTTCTCTTCTTATGCTGCGGGCGACTGATACAAGTCCTACTTGGTTGGGAATGTTGGTATATAATGATGTTACGTCCATTGTTACTAGTAGGAAGTGGTTTTCTTCTTCCCTTCTTTTTTTGGGTGGTCTATCCATTGGGTGGGTTGTGACTGTTGTGTTGGACTCACTGCTGTCTAATAGGTTAGGCGTGGACATACTACTGGTTGAAGTGCTCGGTATCGGATTCTGATCCATGCTGTTCTCAAATAAATTTACATAAATGTATATTTAACACAACCAATGGATCAACACCGCCAAGAGGCTTGTTTACCCGCACAAAGGAATTGAAAGGGGGTATATTACCCACCCAACAAAGTGTATAAAGGCTGCAGCATCAACTAACAACATTAATCCACTGAGGAGACTAACCAAGTCAAAACCGTTCTGGATACATTTACATTGTTTTCAAAACAATATATCTCTCTCTAGCATACATTTATTGACATTATATGAAGTCAATCTACCAAGTTACAATGAAATCACTCCATAAATATGACCTGTAGACTGTGCTAAAGTTTTTCGGGTTTTGGGCTCGGGCAGCCATCATGGTTGAATCATCGCAACCAAAAGGGGACGTTCTCATCTGGGCATCATCTGGAGTTATCCTACGAAGTTACATTGAAATCCCTTCATAAATATGACCTATAGACTGTGCTCAAGGTTCTTGGGCTTCGGGCCCCTGTAGCCGTCACAGTTGACCAACCACGACCAAAAGGGATGTCATCATCTAGGCATTATATGGAACCAACCTAACAAGTTACAATGAAATCCTTCCATAAATACGACCTACAGACTATGCTAAAGGTTTTTGGGTTTTGGGATCGGGCAGCCATAAAGGCTAAATGATCAGGACAAAAAGGGGCGTTCTCATCTAGACATTATTTGGAGTCATCCTACCAAGTAAATGAAATCCCTTCATAAATATGACCTGTAGAGTGTGCTAAAGGTTTTCGGGCTTCGGGCCCCTGTAGCCGTCACAGTTGCCCAATTGCGTCCAAAAGGGGACGTTCTCATCTAGACATTATATGAAGTCAACCTACCAAGTTACAATGAAATTCCTTCATAAATATGACCTGTAGACTGTGCTTAAGGTTTTCGGGCTTCGGGCTCGAGCAGCCATCATGGTTGAATGATCACAACCAAAGGGGACAATCTCATCTGGGCATCATCTGGAGTGATCCTACAAAGTTACAATGAAATCCCTTCATAAATATGACCTGTAGACTGTGCTCAAGGTTTTTGGGCTTTGGGCACTTGTAGCCATCACAGCTGACCAATCACGACCAAAAGGGGATGTCATCATCTAGGCATTATATGGTGTCAACCTAATAGGTTACAATGAAATCCTTCCATAAATATGACCCTTTACCTATACTAAAGGTTTTTGGGCTCGGGCACCCATCAAGGCTGAATGATCGCGATCAAAATGGGACGTTCTCATCTAGACATTATTTGAAGTCATCCTACCAAGTTACAATGAAATCCCCTCATAAATATGACCTGAAGACTGTGCTACAGGTTTTCGGGCTTTGGGCACCTTTAGCCGTCACAGTAGCCCAATCATGTCCAAAAGGGGACGTTCTCATCTAGACATTATATGAAGTTAACCTACCAAGTTACAAAATGAAATCCCTTCATAAATATGACCTGTAGACTGTGCTAAAGGTTTTCGGGCTCGGGCAGCCATCATGGTTGAATGATCGCAACCAAAGGGGACAATCTCATCTGGGCATCATCTGGAGTGATCCTGCGAAGTTACAATGAAATCCCTTCATAAATATGACCTGTAGACTGTGCTTAAGGTTTTCAGGCTTCGGGCTCGGGCAGCCATCATGGTTGAATGATCGCAACCAAAGAGGACAATCTCATCTGGGCATCATCTGGAGTGATCCTGCGAAGTTACAATGAAATCCCTTCAATAAATAGACTGTGCTCAAGGTTTTCGGGCTTCGGGCAACTGTAGCCATCACAGTTGACCAATCACGACCAAAAGGGGATGTCATCATCTAGGCATTATATGGAGTCAACCTTACAGGTTACAATGAAATCTTTCTATAAATATAAACTTTTGCCTATGCTAAAGGTTTTTGGGCTCGGGCACCCATCAAGGCTGAATGATCATGGCCAAAATGGGACGTTCTCGTCTAGACATTATTTGGAGTCATCCTACCAAGTTACAATGAAATCCCCTCATAAATATGACCTGTAGACTGTGCTAAAGGTTTTCGGGCTTCGGGCACCTTTAGCCGTCACAGTAGCCCAATCATGTCCAAAAGGGGACGTTCTCATCTAGACATTATATGAAGTCATTCTACCAAGTTACAATGAAATCCCTTCATAAATATGACCTGTAGACTGTGCTAAAGGTTTTCGGGCTTCGGGCTCGAGCAGCCATCATGGCTGAATGATTGCAACCATAGGGGACAATCTCATCTGGGCATCATCTGGAGTGATCCTAAGAAGTTACAATGAAATCCCTTCAAAAATATGACCTGTAGACTGTGCTCAAGGTTTTTGGGCTTCGGGCACTAGTAGCCATCACAACTGACCAATCACGACCAAAAGGGGATGTCATCATCTAGGCATTACATGGAGTCAACCTAACAGGTTACAATGAAATCCTTCCATAAATATGACCTTTTGCCTGTGCTAAAGGTTTTTGGGCTCGGGCACCCATCAAGGCTGCATGATCGCGATCAAAATGGGACGTTCTCATCTAGACATTATTTGGAGTCATCCTACCAAGTTACAATGAAATCCCTTCATAAATATGACCTCTAGACTGTGCTAAAAGTTTTCGGGCTTTGGGCCCCTGTAGCCGTCACAGTTGCCCAATCATGCCCAAAAGGTGACTTTCTCATCTAGACATTGTATGAAGTCAACCCACCAAGTTACAATGAAATTCCTCAATAAATATGACCTGTAGACTGTGGTAAAGGTTTTCGGGTTTTGGGCTTGGGCAGTCGTCATGGTTGGCAGATCATGCCCAAATGGGGAAATTCTCATCTAGACATCATAAGGAGTCATCCTACCAAAATTTGAAAGTTATAGCTTGGGTGATAACTCCACTCTGCGGGTGATTTAGTTACAATCCACTCTCCACGTACTGTAGTTTTTAATAGCTTTCCCATCTTGTGGTTTAACCTTATGAGCGCTACTTCTAAAATAATAAAATATGTGCAGTTAAGCAAAACACCAAATGGCTCAGTCCACGCTGACTCTGTTAGACTGTTACAATAATCATCAAAAAGTTAATTAAAGAAACACCGGGTACAACCCGGTGCTTCATTAATTAAAATTTTACTGCTGATGATTTTTATTATCCAGTAAATGCATGCGTGGCCATCAATGCTCACGCTTTTAATTAAAAAATATATTTACAATGTGTTGTTTTTAAAATGGTATTTACAGTATAAACATGTGTATAAATACCAGGATCAACTAAAAAAATGTTAACTGAAATTGTAATTTACCCTAGAAAAAAGCAAAGTTTTGCCAGAATCACATATTCCCAGGAGAAGCACACCTCGTCTCTTGTTGGATTTACTCCTCAAAACTATTAGCAAAACTGAAATAAAGAAGAAAAAAACAAAACAGATTAGACAACAAAGACAATTTTGAAACAATAGGGCTTTGTCACCTGTCCAAAAGTTGACTCAACTGCAGTAGAGCTATACCAGTGGACAGGTATTTGTTTGTATAGGGAGGAGACAGATTCACCCTGCCTACTTCCCAATCCCCACCATAGAATTTATTGGAAATGTTCAGTTTGGTCAGACTTTTATTTACAAGATGGCCAGAACACAATAATAATAATTGCAAGCTGACTGCTGTCTGAGTCAATGCCTAATTCAAATATCAGACATCCATTTTCAAAAACACTTTTTCAAGTAAAGAGACAGCTTTTCTTCAGTTATTTTATTTATTAGTTTAAACAATATTTATTCCTGTAAATAGTGTTATACGTTACAACACAGGAATAGCACAGTGATCATGAAAGGGATATTTTCATAAACAAATCATGATCAGATCTCAATCGGATTGTAACACACACATCATAAATACACAAAAAGCAAGACAGCATAATGAAAAACAAACAAAATAGGCCAGCACCTCAAAAGCAATGATCTCCCATTTATTTTCCAACAGGTGAAATATAATGCTCTGGGGAGAAAATTGGAAAGATAACTCCATCCAGATTGTGACTGAGTCGTGATCTGATTGAAATTCTCTGTCCACTTTTGTAAACACAGTACTGTATAAAATCAAGTTCAGCAGATTGTTTCTAGTGCTCAATTTATTACCAAAAATGGCTGCTGACCGATTACTGGTTACTTGAGCTCACAATCTGTCGATTCTGATGCTGATTGTACAGTTAAAAATAGAAGTCCTGTCATGAAAAGCGCACAAATAACACATTGATCTGCGCGTTAATGTATGCGTTATGGCCATAGTAAAGCTATCAAATTCTGTACATATGGCCTGTGCACAAGCAATGTTTCAGCCAATGGACCTCCGGGTAACCCGGAGGTCCATTGGCAGAAACACTGCATGTGTTTGCTATGAGTAACCAGGAGAACCTGCCGTGATTAGGATGCCATTCGATACGGCAATTGCGTGCAATTCCAACGCGCAATTAAGCCTAGATAAGTGCACTATTCGTGACAGGACTTCTAGTTTTAACTGTAATACAGTGCACTACCAGACAAGTTGAGGCTCGCAAAGAACTACATTAAATTGAACATATTTTACAGTGTTTATAATCTGTTTACTACTAGATAAGTCAAGACTCAAAATAACAACATTAAATTAAACATATTTCACAGTGTTAAACTCTGTTGACTCAGGTCCAGTAAAAATTACCAGTCGTCATACTTGGGCGGTAAACGTGGCTCGTTTACCACCCAAATGCGCACAACTGGTAATTTTTACTGCGAACAGAGCCAATGGAATGCAACCTTCTCTTTTCCGGTATGAACTGGCGCCTTCTCTTTTCCGGTATGAACTGGCAATTGCCGACAAATTTTAAGGTTTAACTTGTTTTTCCCACAAAGGGGTGTCTAGAGAGATTAAGAATACACATTGTGATTGTTTTTACATTAACAATTGAACAAATGCAGAAGATAATAAAATGCGGTTTATGAATCATCACAAAATGTTTGGCAACAATCGGATGAACTGATGTTCCAGGAGCTGTAGCCGTTGTCATCCGATTGCTTACAATCGGCTGATAGTGGTGGCCAGTTCCGATAAACGACTGAACACTACTTATTTAAACGATTATATTTACACCTACAGTTGAAACTAGAAATCCTGTCACAACTAGAGGTACTGTGAGCAAGCTCACAAAGTGATACCCCCCGAATGTATAAGTTAGATTATCTCCCCTTGGAAATGTCAGAACACAATTATATTGCTTCATGCACATCTTCATATGGAGTTCTTCCATTGTGTAAAGTTTCATGAAAATTCTTCAAACGGTTTAGGAGGAGTTGCACTTATAAGGATGGACAGACGGACGGACAGATGGATGGACAGGGTGATTCCAAATACCCCCCAAACTTTGTTTTTGGAGGGGGGGGGGGGGGGTTATAATTAGCAAAGAAAATGCTTGCCAGTTAATGCGCTCTTTACTACAGAAGAATGAAGTAGTCTGAAATACACAGGAGCATTTGTGTTGCGCAATGCAAAATGTAATGTGCTTTTAAAGAGGTTGGTAGTGAAGTCATGAACTGAACCGATCAAACAGAAAGAAAATATTGAGACTGCAGTACATGTACGCGGAGGGTGGACTACTACTAAATCGCTGTGGGATAGTTTTTTCACTGAGTAATTATTTTCAATTTCTCAAGACAAAACACAAGAAGCACTTGCAAACTTACATCACATGAACCATCGGGTGCAACCCGATGGTCCATGTGATGAAAGTTTGCAAGTGTTTCTTGTGCTGTTAAGAACAGTGATAAATACGTTTTGAGTAGGGAATTTTTCATGCTGCAATTCAGTGGTAATCCACTCTCATCATTCTATATATGCAATCAAATTTTAATATCTATTTACATCATTACATGTTCATGCATCCCAGTAGAGGTTAGTAGTGATGTTAATGATCTTTATCTTACAATCAACATGTATTTTGTCTGTATTAACTCCGCAACTGCCGTGTATCCGACCCCCTGATATAGATGTTTGTATCAGGGGGTCGGATACAAGCACGTTCCTTTCACGTGAGTTCCATTTTTTTTCTTTTTGTTCATCCGTATGAATAAGTAGTTCGTTATATATTCATCTACATTCTTGACTTATCCCCAATATATTCCCCAATATATTGTAAGATATAATGATTATTACCATTATGTGGATGTACAAAATATGTATCCGAGTCTCGTGCTGGGTTCTGAGGGTAGATCACGACTCGTCTTCGACTTGTCGTGATCTGCCCTTAGAACCAGGAGCTCGACTCGGATACATATTTTGTACATCCACAAAATGGTAATAATCTCTATTTATTTACTAGTATACATGTAGAGTTGTACAGAGTTGTGCACGCCATTTTTCTACAGGAATTGAGTTACGCTAATGGTGCGGCTTAACAGGGACAAAAGTGCACTTACTCAGGGTGTTATTACTTCAAAATAGTGCACACTACAGTCACAGGACTTCTAGTTTCAACTGTATGCCGTAGGGCTGCACGGTTTATCAATAAACCGATATATAATGGTATTCAAACCAATATCGATCGAATACCGGTGTAATTACAAAAATTTTGTAGTCATTATTTATTTACCCACAATTTAATTTTCAAGATGTCTTGAGTTTTTTTAACTGTAGCCCCAAATGAATAATATTATCCCTTTATCCAAGGAATCGTCTGTTTGCGCCCTCGTAATATACAAATTCAGCAGTTGAAAAAATAATTTTCAAAAATTTCAACAAAGCTATATCATGTGACCCCCTCATTGGAACGAGCTCATTGATCTCGTTCCAATGAGGGGTCACATGATATAGTTTTGTTGAAATCTTTGGGGAAAATCTGATAAATTAATTTTGAAAATAATAAATTTTGATATCGTCTGTGTTGGGTCAAGGTTTTTCGAACCGCATCATCAAGGCATGCTAATTCGTTCCGACTGTGATGCCTCGAGTCTCGATTGTGGTACTTGTGTTCATATATCTGAACAATTTTCAATATACCAGTACACCGCTGTATTTTTTTGAATACCGATACCAGCCCTAGTATGCTGGCCACTTTGGGTGCTGTGATTAAATATACACTCTTATAAAATAAACTATTTGCACACAAGAAATGGTTTCAAAATCAACCATCAGCAGTGCTTAGAGACAAAGCAAGTGATTACACCTTAGGGCCCTGTGAAATATCAAGATTCGATTCGATTTCGAATTATCAATTGATAACAAGCTATTAATTAAGAATAGAATATGTTTTCATTTTTGGAGTGCACAAAAAAAATCAAACTTTCCACAGTCCATTCTAATGAGGGGCACAAACTAAGTTTGAGAACAGTACAGGCTGGTTTTGGCCATTACATAGGTAAAGAGTGGATCAGATTTACACTAAGAATGTGCAGTGCACAGGGTTATTTACTTCGTTAATAATGAATTTTTTTAATAACCAGAAAGTGTGACTAACCCTGTGCATTGCACAGGGTTAGTCACACTTTCTGGTTATAAAAAAAACTGGTAACTGCCATATCACACACTACATGAAAATTTATACTGACTAAAGGTGTAAAATACACAGAGTTAGTTGGTTGCATGTTCTTACATAGGGTACAGGATTCAAGGAACTAATGGAAATACTTATAGAGGATTGTGGACATTTTTTTTAAAGTGAAGTCCAAAAATGACAACATTCTATTTTCAATTAATAGCTTGTTTGATATACAGTTTGATTCAAAATCAGCTGCTTGATTCATTTCCTCTCAAATCTTTTTCAAAGGAATATAGCTTGATACTATCAGCCAGATTCATCATCAAACAAAACATATTGTTCGGATGAAATCATACATAAATAATGTTGAAACAAAAGACTAAACTAATTTGAGCTACATCAACATAAATAAATAACATCTGCATTCGTGCCACCAGCCAAAATTTAATCAATGAAGCACCGGGTACTACATGTACTTGGTGTTTCAAATTCATTGCCGGGGTATTTAACATTTTGCTGATGATGCTTTTCATTACCTGGTAAGCGAATGCGTGAACATCACTGCCCACACTTGGAATAAGACCTGTCCACGGTGGCTGTACTGTACGAAGGCATGCCTTAATAATGAAGTTGCATTATTTTATCAGTCGGGGCTTGATCAAGCACGGTCAGAACAAATCATGTTTATAGCACCCCAACCTACAGAGGTCATCATCAAGATGCCACTGACTTGATTTGAGGTTCGATTTGATTTCGAAAAATAAAAGCGATTCAATACTAATCAATTCCTACCACACCTTTCACATGCCTCAACACTCTCGAATTGCATATGTGTACACTGATATGATATTCAAACATTTTGCCAATAAAATGCCAACTCCTCAAATTTCATTTTTTATGGCTCCTAATTCATAAAACTGAAAACCAGTATGGGGCAATGAAGCAGTTAAAACCAACCTCCAGCCAGACCATCAGATTACCCTAATTTTACACAGTTTACAGGTGTGCTCAAACTAGAGAAACCATGGAAAGATTGGAACATGTGAATCTCAGGTGAAGCAAATATAGCATGTGTGAAAGCCCACAATGCAAATGGAATGGCAGAATGCAGGAAAGAACTATTTATCATAAACTGCATTTCAGAAACTTACCCCTTTACCAAACATAAAAAGCAGACGACACTTGCAAGCAACATTCTTGAATAACAAATTTTTTTCATTTTTTGTCTCGAAAACATAGGTTATGACCCCTCATTTGAACAAGCTCATAACCTATGTTTTTGAGACAAATAATGAAAATTAATTGGCAATTTTTGTGAATAGTACTGGCTGGTTTTGGCCGTTACATTGGGTGAAGGGTTAAGCTATTTAATTTGTATACTGTTACTTGGGTTACTATTAGTAACAAAAACATATTAACATTTCCCAAAACTGGTAATGCCTTTATACAGTATGTGACAAGCATATTGCACCTCAATTGCACAAAGCTGCAATGAGCTGAAAAGATTAAAACATTCTGGTGTGATCCAGTACAGTGGAGCCCACGTAATTGGATATCTCTTAACTGAATAACCCTGTTAATTGAATATAATTTCCCAACACAAAACCTTTTACCATACCTCCAGTACAAATTTGACCTGTTAATTGAATATGGGTTATAGAGTGAACTCCTGTTAATTGAATAAACAATTTTGTAACCTGTTGAGAAATTACCCCGATTCTCCCCAATTTTCCTTTGTTTATACAGCTATCTGGCCTCAGTACATCCAATACAGGCAATTAGTCTATTATATCTTGTATAATAATAATAACACTTCGGCCAGCCGCTGATTTGTCGCGGTTCTCGGATGAGAAGGCCTTGGTTACCCCTTTACTCCCAACTGCCTCCCTATTCCCACGCTTCTGCTCTCCTCTCAATACTCGGAGACAAACTGCGTGATCACATCCCTTGCCCCATTCTTCGCAATCTCTCTGATTAGCATATTAACCCTCTCCTTTGAGTCTCCCCCAACCACATGTCCTTCATTCTCCCATCTCACTTCCCCATTATACTCTCAGTGAATCTTATTCTTTTATAAAAGACTGGTAAATTGGGCATTCTAGAAGTAAGTGTTACAGGGTCTCCACCATGCCCAAATTACACATCTGGCACTCCCTTTCCCAATTTTCCTCTCAGCTCCAGGGATCGCGACCTCAGCTTGAACAACAGTGACCCTCCAAAGGTGCCATCAAGGTACTCTTCAAAAATTGGCTTCTCTTTATCTTGCAGGGCACCCAAAGACTTCTTTGATTTGACCCCCCTCTCGCCAATTACGGTTACAATCCTCCATGACCCTTTCTCTGATGATTTTTTTACCCTGGTTTGCCCCAATGTCCAGGTCCGAGATCTCCAATGAGTAGTTCGCTACTAACTCCGTCACTTGGACCATCCACCCCCTCTTGACATTTGAGTTGAAAATTCTCAGAAACATTACTTTACACCATCAGCTGTCGGGGAGATTTACCAAATAATTAAGATAACCGAGTTTCAACAGGTCTATCCTGTCCTTGATCCTCATCCACCCAAGCTCACCCGATTGCTTCTAGCACCGTGGCATTACTCGACCCCGTTATCCATCGGTCTGCATCGTTCTGCAGGATTTCAAAGCTCTTTACAGCCGTCTGGTTTAGGGGTACCACTTCCATACCGTATGTTATACTTGGCAGAGCCAGACCCACCATTTCCCAAATGGTTTTCCCCACGAAAACTTTATTGAAACTGTTTCTCCCTATAAGTTTCATTTGATTAAGGATTTGCTTCCCCTTCAGAATCAATTTATTTGTGTGGTTTCGGTAAATGCCTCTTCCTGTAATGTTTATATTTACCCCCAAATACTCATAATCACCTGTCTCTCCTACACTGAGAAGTTTGCTGCTACCTTCCGGAATGCAGAACTCACCCACTGTTTCTCCCTATAAGTTTCATTTCGTTAAGGATTCCCTTCCCCTTCAGAATCAATTTATTTATGTGGTTTCGGTAGATGCCTCTTCCTGTAATGTTTATATTTACCCCCAAATACTCATAATCACCTGTCTCTCCTACACTGAGAAGTTTGCTGCTACCTTCCGGAATGCAGAACTCACACACTCTCCACCTTCGAGTAGGGTCCACTTTGCAGCCCATGGGTATAACTTTGTTCTTGCTTTCATTAAGTTCGAGTCTCCATTTGCTCCCATATTTACCAACAATTCCCAGCATTTTCATTAGCCCCTCTTCGCTTTCTGACACTAGCACCATACCGTCAGCAAAAAATAGCCCTGGGATCTTCAAGTGCCCAACTGCTACCCCCTTGTCGCTATGCAGGAGTTCATCTCCTAAACCTTTGATGTACAATGCAAACAAAATTGGTGAAAGGATACACCCCTGTTTTAGGCCTATCTCCATAGGCACACATTTTGTTGTAACGTTCCCCAGGCTAAGTTCACTCTGTATGTCTTTATATAATGCTTTCATAATTCCAACAAACTCGCCTTCTAAGCCCAGAGCCTCCAGCTTGTGCCACATACCCTTCCTCCATACTCTACCGTATGTCTTTTTAACATCCAAAAAGGCCCTAAACATCTTTTTCTTTTTTGCTTTCGCAGATTCTATCATTTGGGATAGCGTGAAAAGATGGTCAGTAACTCTCCTTTCCTTCCTGAAGCCATTCTGAATTTCTCCAAAAAACCCTTCACTTCAATCACCTCCTCTAGTCTCCCATACAGGACTTTACAGAAAACTTTTCCAATGTTGCTCCTGACAGAGATCCCTCGATAGTTATCCAAAACATCTTTTTCACCCTTTTTTTTTAATAAATATCACTTTGCTTTCTCTCCACTCCTCTGGGACCTCTTGATTTTCTATGGCGAGACGAATTTCTCTCCCCCTTTTTTGATAAACTCGTTGGGAATTTCATCCACTCCTCCCACTTTTCCATCCCTTAATTTTGAGATCACCTTTCGCACCTCCTCCATTCTAATTTCGCTGCACACGAAGTTTGATAGGTTTTCCTCGACCTCATTCGGACACTCAGGTGGGCTCCCATGCCCCATCGCTTATTGTTTACCTTTTTCCCAGTGCTCGACTTGTTCTGATGCAACTCGATCTTGCTCGTCTGCAACTCTGCCATCTCCTTTAATACTCTGTGGGTTACTTCCTTTGTTACGTTTATTCACCCATTTCCAAAATACGTTCGAACTCGACCCCCCTGTCGTTCTTATCGTCCTAATAAGACTGCTATTTCGCACTCTCCGATTATCGTCTTTAATCTTATTTACTTTATTTTGTGCTTGTTGGTATTCTTCCTTTGCTACTGTGGCCTCGTTGCTTTCCACCCCCTTAAGTTTTCTACTTCTCCTGTATGCAGCACATTTAGCTTTTCTAACCTTTATGGCCCTTTTCAGTTCTTCATTCACTCTGTACCCAAGTTCCCATGCTGGCACCCTGATCTTTCCTACACTTTCCTTCTCTGCCTCCACTAGGCTTGCAACTATGGCATTGGCCATCTTCTGGACACTGCCCCCCTTGGGTACGGTTGCAAGCTTTGGTTTCATTTTTCATTGAATTTCGCCCAGTCAGCATCCTTTTTGAGTTCCCAAATCTCCTTAAAGCTTCCTTTTCTTTTTACTAGATTTTTGGCCCTTATCATCACTGTAATCAAGTTGTGATCACTATCAATCTCCATTTTACCTTCATCATCCACTTCTACCCCATCACCTCCCTCCATAAATTAATATCAGTGAGAATGTAGTCGATTATTGATTTTCTGTCTTTCCTCTCCCACCTCACGTCCATGTTCAGAATCTTAAGGCTGAGCCCGGTTGTGAAGTTCAACAGCTTCCTTCCATTCCTGTTGACTTTCTTGTCCCCCACCCTCTATGCCTTCTTCATTATCACCTATGTGGCCATTAAAGTCACCCATCAGAATTATACCGAGCCCCTTGTTTTGTAGTTCTGCGATATTAGACCACAGTGTTGAGTATATCGATTCATTCCACTCAGGTTTGTTTCCCTCCACCGCACAGTACACAACCCCAAGGGCAATACTTTTGTTTTTCAGATTGATCCTTACCCATCCAATTTCTTTCGATACCTCAGCAGAGGTTTTAAAGCCTCTTTAATGCAGATGCCTACCCCTCCCCCTTTTTTCTGGCCTTCCGTTCGCCCTACACCTATCCACCCGCACCCCTTTCTTGGTCTACCTATTCCTTGTGTCTTACCCATGTTTCGATTAAGCCCATGACGTCAAACTCCTCTGCCTCGATCAATGAAGCAATTTCACTTACTTTCCGGTGGAGACCCTGGATTTTGCTACAACCCACTTTCAGGGTATCAAGATTTATTGGCTTCCACCGACTGGTCCCATTATTATCTAGTCCCTGTATGTTTGTATATCCTAATTTGTGTACCTGTGCTTTCCTTGGGATGTTATTCCTATTGAAGTGGGGTTTTGGTCCCTTTTCCTTATCCCATTTTTTACAACTATGGTTCATAACACATTTCCTGAGTTCAATCCCCCTTCTCTGTTCCCCCCTCCCCTCCCTATACCAAAAAAGGCTCCACTACCTGCAACATATTTCTTCCTAAAATCTCTGTACCCCATGGGCTAATATGGAGACCATCCCTTCCATATAGGTCCTTTCTGCCACAAAATGATCCTCAATTGTCTACAAAGGGTATCCTAGTTCCTTACAATACTTCCCAAATTCCTCGTTGGCCCCAATGATCCTCGAATTACGCTCGCCCCCACCTCCTAGTACTGGGAGAAGCCCCAAAACCACTACCTGTGCATTCTTGGCATTCAGTTGAGTTATTAAGTCCTTGTAAGTCTCAATAAGCTGAACTACTAATTTTCTCTCTCTGATGTTGTTGGTCCCCACGTGTACAACCACTGGATCTGGGCCTGACCCCTTTACTAATCCACCCTCTCTGTCCCTTAGGTCCTCCACCCCAGCTCCCGGAAAGCACAAATTGGTCCAGTTGACACTGTTCGGCCCACACACCACCCTATCTAACCCCCGCAAAATACTACTCTCTGCATCCACCAATTACCTCTTTCCTGTCCTACTACCCCTGTTACCACCTCTGTTCCCAATGGACTAGCTCGCAGTCTTGCACTCCGCCACACTAAACTCCATACCTACCTTCGCCTCTTCAGACCCCATCTGCTCCTCAGAATTCTCAAAATTACCTAACACACTGAATCTATTTTAGACACTGCACTCCACTTTTTGCCCACTCCCACTACAGGCCTCCTTGTCCTCGTTTACCACCTTCCTAACCTTCCCTTTGACTCCTGCCCTGACAGGCGCCACATAGTCATCGTTATCTCCCTCACTATCTGATGCTAAACGAATATACCTTTTGCCCCCCCCCCCCCCCCCCCTGACTCACACTACTAGCCTGGGGATTTGACACTCTAGCCTCTACTTCTCCCCTACCCTCAACCCGATGTGCCTTCTTATTCCCAAAAGACCCACTATCCACGTCAAAAGTCTGCTTCCTACTACCCACCACCTTCCATCCCCCCCCCCCCCCATCAAATGCCACCCTAACTGGGGTTACACCAGACTTTCCTGCCTTCCCCAGTTTCCCCCTCACCTCCTGCACCTCTTCCTCCAACTTTACATAGGCTTCTAACAGCTGCATTAACTCTACGCAGATAGCGTACATCCCCAACTCCCCTAGCTCATGCCCATCCACATACACCATATCACAGTGCTTACACACATCCACCCACTGACGGTCCATTGATAACTCACTAGCTCTCCTCCCTGTGCTGGCCTCAACCACTGCCCCCACCTGTAACCTATACTAACCGTCTCTACCTCTACACTGCTAGTCTGAACCTCTCGCATCAAGAAACACTTACCGCCCATAGCAACCATACATATGTAGCCAAACTTAGAATGAGAAACTTAAAATTTGAAAAAACGGTCGAAAGCGTAAACAAAAACACTGAAAAATCTAAATTTTATAGTAAATTTCCTTTCTTATTATACCTACCACAATTGTTTACTACAGGCTTGCACTACAGTGGAAGTCCCTAACTCGGATAAAATACTCTCTATTTTTGTCTTTCCCAAGCAAGTTGGGAAAGAAAAGTGGTGCAAAAGCACCAATAAAAATAAGCCAAAACTGGGTCGAGTGCAACCGGCGCAGACCCAGTACGGGACGCTCTCTCCCAAGTACAACTCCACGACTTCCGTTGCCAGTGCGCATATACCGTCTCTAAAGACTCATTCTTTTTGAATCCGAAAACGTTAGAGTTATGTGATCAGCGGGGAGGAAAGATTCTTTACCCGTAAAGAAGACGGGAGGGCCTCCATGTAAACAATTGTGGTAGGTATAATAAGAAAGGAAATTTACTATAAAATTTAGATTTCTTATCAACCTACTCACAATTGTTTACTACAGGCTGAATAGACAAAAGGCTGGAGGGAATCGCATAACCAACCCCCACATAACCCTAGTGCACTGGAACCATGAAGTAGATGGAAGAGGTCCCGAGGCTTATCAACCATAATGTCGCAATCATTGGTAAAGGACAATGAAAAGAGACATATGAGCCTGTGTGACACACAGACAGAAAAAGGGCAGTAACAGCACAAGGCTGAAACTGACCTTCAAGAAGCCTAATGGCTATGGCAGACAACAGCCTGAGCAGAAGAAAGAGGACCCAGGGCAAAAAGGTCCTCCGACTGCTCCTGCAACTGGCGTAAATAAAAGGTGGAGAAAGTCGAAGCATTTCTCCAGTAGGCTGCCTGCATAACATCCGACAACTTGACGGAGTTAGAATAAGCCCAAGAGGTAGACAGTGCCCGCACCTCGTGGGCAGAAATACGATTGGTAATACAATCGCCAGCTGCTAAACGACTATAAGCCGTATGAATAGCAAGACAAATCCATTGAGAAATGGATTGAGGAGAGATCTTCTGTCGACCCGGAATGAGAGACAGAAAAAAACGTTTTCTGCCTTTCCGTATGAAGCGTGTCCGATCAAGATAAATGCGAATAGCACGGACCGGACAGAGCAAAGGGCGAGTACCCTCAACAGAGGGAAGAGCCCTGATACAGATAGGAGGAGGAGTAGTATCTGGTAACTGATTCTTAGCCAAAAAGGAGCAATCAGTGGTAAAAGTAACACTGTTGGGAGAGCTCCTAAAAAAGGCCGGGTCAACCGAGAGGGCGTGAAGCTCACTAACCTGTCTGGCCGAAGCAAATGCCATCAGAAAAGCCGTCTTATATATGAGAAATTGCATATCCACCTGGGATAAAGGTTCGAACGGCGCCCCCCCCCCCCCCCCCCCCCCCCCCCCAAGCAAAGCAGCACCCACGAAAGATTCCATCGTGGAGTAAGCTGCAAAGTCCGAGGCCTTTTCAAAGAAAAGTGCCGAACAAGCTTGGAGAGGTAAGGATTAGTGCCGATACGACGCTTCCCCACATAAGAAAAAGTCTCTGAAAGCATAGACCTGTAACCCTTGATGGTAACAGGCTGGAGACCCCGAGAATCAAACAGATATACCAGAAACTCCGCAATCTGTGAAATCGAAGGATTGGCATAATCAACAGAGTGATCAGCACACCATCGACAGAAGACCTTCCATTTAGCTGCATAAGCTAAACCAGTGGAGTGCCTCCTTAAAGAAGAAATGCACTCCACTGCTCGTCTCGAAAAACCTCTACGGAGGAGACAGGACCTGACAAAAGATATGCGTGAAGGCACAATGAAGTCGGGTCGACGTGAAACCTCCTCGGGCGACCTTGACAAAGAAGGTCGCGACGTAGCGGGAGACGTGCCGGAACCGCCGCCATCAGCGAGCGGAGCTGATTGATCCACACCCGCTGAGGCGACAGGGGAGCGATCAGAATGATTCGACAACTGCAGGTTCGAATTTTGGCGAGAACCTGAGGAAGAATCGGAACCGGCGGGAAGGCGTAGCCGACTAGACCGTTCCAATCGAGTGACAGAGCGTCCACGGCAAAAGCCAGAGGATCTGGACACGGGGACACGAAAGTGTCCACCTGATGGTTCCAACAAGTCGCAAAGAGGTCGATGTGCGAACGTCTCCAGAGATCGCAAAGCGACTGGAACACTGCCCTGTGAAGCATCCACTCGGTGGAAATAACCCTGCCCTGTCGGGACAGGGAGTCGGCTAGGACGTTCAGACGGCCGGGAATGTGACGAACAATCACTCCGGCGTGAACATCCTGAGCGAGCAGTAAAAGATCCCGAGCTAACTCGTACATCGGAAGCGAGTGCGTGCCGCCCTGGTTCCGAATGTAAGCAACCACTGTCGAATTGTCGGATAGTAGAAGGACCTGGCGATTCGACAGGTGAGGGATCCACTGCCTGAAACTCAGAAGAAGAGCAAGAAGCTCCTTCTGGTTGATGTGTAGAGCTGCTTGATCCTGGTCCCACATCCCGTGTAGGGAAAGACCGAGAGGATCCAACGTCGCACCCCATCCGAGATCGCTGGCATCTGCCGTCAGAACGCGATTGGACGTGGGTAAGTCCAGCGGAACACCCTGCGTAATCCACTGAACATCTGTCCAGGGAAGAAGGTGAGGATACAGAGAGTCCGGAAACGGAAGCACCTGATCCAGAGAATCTACATTCGGTCTCCAACGACTGAGCAGAAAGTGTTGGAGAGGTCTGACACGCAGCCGACCTAAAGGAATGAGATCCGTCACCGAACCGCAGAGACCGATCAGCCGGAGAAAACTCCGAGCAGTCGCGGACCTGGACTGGGACAGAGTCAGAGCAAAAGCTGAGAGAATCACAGCCTTGGCCTGGGGAACAGCCACCAAATTGAATTTGGTTTGGAAAGACATCCCCAGATGACAAAACGACTGAGAAGGGACCAGGTCCGACTTCTCCTCGTTGACTCTGAATCCTAGCGACGTGAGCAAGCTCAACAGAGTGGCGACATCCGATTCCAGTAAGGCAGCATTGGAATGCCTCTGGAGGATATCGTCCAGATATGCCGAAGTAGTCACCCTGGACTGTGTGCGATGGAACGCTATCACATGCGACATCAGTCTGGTGAATGCCCAAGGAGCCAGGTTGAGGCCGAAAGGCATGGCCTTGAACTGGTAAACTCGCCCCAGAAAAGCAAACCTGAGATTCTTCCGTGACGCCCGATGCATCGGAACGTGGAAGTAAGCGTCTCGCAGGTCGATGCTGGCTGCGAAATCTCCCTGGTGAATGGATTGGCGGACCGACCTGAAAGTCTCCATGCTGAACTTGGGAGCAATGATAGACTGGTTCAGGATACTCAGATCGATAACTGGTCGGAGTCGGCCGTCCTTCTTCGGCACCAAGAACAGGCGGGAATAAAAACCCACTGACTGAACGTTCTTGACGACCTCGATCGCCCCCTTTGCCAGGAGATTGGCAATCTCCGTGGACAAAAGTTCCCGACGTAAAACGTCTGAAGGAACTGTGGTTGGAAGAGGCACCCTTGACAGAGTGGGGTGCCGTCGGAAGGATATGCGCAGCCCGGACCGAACAACATCTAACACCCATGGATCGGATGTGATGGTGGTCCAATGGTCTGCGAACTCTGCTATCCTTCCTCCAACCTGGGACGAGTCGAGGTGAGGACCTTCATTTCGAGCCCCGACGAGGCCCGCGAGAGGAGAAACCACCCCCTCTGCTAAATGAAGAATCCTGAGACTTCCCTCGATTCTGCCGACCCCTACCTTTACCCCGTGAGTAAGAAGTAGAGGCAGCGGCAGAAGGACCAGCCTTTTGCTTCACAGAGGAAGCAGAAGGGTACTTGTTAGACTTGGAACGGCCCTTGCCTCCCCGAGAAGGCTGATCAAGCTGACGAAACAGCAGCTGATCTTTGGAATGACGTAGGACGTCATCCCGGACCGTTGACACGGAACCATGGAAAAGTTGCGGACCTGCCAAAGAAGCAGATCGAAGAGTAGCACGCTGCTCCTCGGGAAGGGATCGTCCTGTGTCCAGCACAGCGTCCCTTCGAACTAATTCCAAATTGGCCGTGTTACAGGCATGCGTGTGAGTAAGGTGCATAAGCGCCTTGGACAGCACACGCAAAGGAGCCTGTACCTCGTCAAACTTATCTGGAGGCAGATAAGCAGCCAAAGCTGAGACGACGTGATCTGAGAGAGAAAGCATGCCAAGCATCTCTCTAGATAAGCCCAACGTGGACTCCAGAGTCGTCATTGGAATGACGGCAGACTTGGGCTTGGAAAGCCCGAGGGAAGTGGAGTCCTGATCCAGAACCGTCAAAGCCTGGCAGACTGACGGATTGGCGGAATCGTAGGAACGATAACGCATAGGAGGCAAAAAGGTGTCAACCCTGGTGAAGAACGAAGTCTTCAAAGCCTTGGAATTCAGCTTGGCATCCAATGCTGAAAAAGCCTCAACCACCTGTACCGACTGGCACGGTCGAAGGCACCCAGAAGCAGGTTGCTCCATAGGCTGTCGGCGCGCGACCGATGATCGCGGCCAGGCTGACACTGTCGGCTGGTTAGCAGGTTTGAGCTCAGGCAGAAACCCAAACACAAAGTCAAGAGCCGCCCCCAAGTCCGAAGACTGCTGGCCCTCGACCTCAAGCATGTCGGACTCCTCCCCAGAGTCGGAAGACACATAGCCCATCGTGGGCAAACCAGCCGATGCCTCCCATGGTGTCGGGACACCAGAGGAATCGGAAACCGGCCTGTTTCCAATCCCGGGAGGCGGCGCCAAAGGAGGCGCCTGGAAACCACCCATAGCCTCGCTGGAAGCAACAGGAAGGCTCTTAGAAAAAACCTGAGTGAGTAAGGAGAGGGCCTCCCTAAGCTCACTGCCTGTACCGACTGGTTCGACAGGGGAGCGAACCGGCAAAGTGGCTTCACCTTTGACCCTCTTAACCAGCGAAGGGTCACGATCCTCCAAAACACCCGACGCGGGACGACGGGCGGCAGCCGGAACATCTGAAGGCAGACGTGTATAGGGGTACGATGCACCCCGAGGATCAATATTGCGAGAACTCATGAGAGTCACCGCGGACCTCTGCGGGGCAGAAGGTCCAGGCTGCACAAAAGGCGTTGGTCCCCCAAAACTGGTCGTGTGACCAGAGTGAGTAGACGGAAACGCCACAGAGTTCATAGTGTTTCCACTACGAACATCCGAATCCAAAGACACAACTGTGGTGCTCGACGGCGAAGAGACCACAGCGATGGGCTCGGGCGGCAGCCCCTTCCAACTTCGCCGAGTTGAAGTCAGGGAAGGCTGAGGCCGATATCCCACGTCTACAGTATCGGACAGTCCTGCAGTCCCCTGCAGCGAAAAGCCGAGGCCGGCTGAAACAGATAACGAAGCAGACGGGCCAGCAGCAGTAGTAGATACGTCGAGAGTCGTTGAGGCTGGGGAAATAGTGGAGAGAGCACACCGGCTCGGCTCCGAAGGAGGAGTCACAACCCTAGTGACAGCCTCAGATGTCGACTGGAGGGGGACCGTAGTCCCGGAACCAGGCATCTCTACACCAGAACACTCAACGGCTCCCGCAGTATCCACCACAGGAAAAGACTGCACACCCCCCACGGAGGAGGAATAACTCTCACCAGACAAAGTCAACTCGGGAGGCCCCGAACGACCACGTTCTCCTTTCCCGCGGGAGCGGGAGGCACGGCCACGAGAACGAACGACACGGTTTACTGACGCCCAGAAGGTGGAAGACCATGTTCCACAGACACCACACGGCCGCTCGGCCGAACACCCATTACAGGAGGAACAAGACAAATGTACATCGTCCACATGCTTTGGCAGCAGACATTGCCCACAGGGAATTGTCCTGGGCATGATAGAGGTGAGAGGAGCAGAGAAGTGGAGATGAGAAAACAGAACACCCCCAAAGAAGAGAGAAAGGTGACAGAAACAAAGACCCCAGAAGGTCGACCGGGAACCACTCAACAGGAAGACTACTCTCAAAAGAAAGAAGAAACACTGCAGGAGTGGTACCCCGCTGACACCTAACTCTAACACAATTAGAAAATTTTGCAAAAAAAGCATTAACAATAATTGTGAAAAAATCTAAGTTCGAACCGCGTGGCACGCGAAATTCGCGAGCGACTCGAGAGAGAGCAAATAAAAATACATTATGGACATATAATAGAAATGAGAATATATAAAACACTGTTCCCGAGAATACAAAGGATACACTGTGGTATAATGAATCAGGAATCATCAAACATCGAGCTGGTGGAACACTGATAAGCGTGCAAAAACATCTCGACACGAAGCGGATTTTAAAAAGAATGAGTCTTTAGAGACGGTATATGCGCACTGGCAACGGAAGTCGTGGAGTTGTACTTGGGAGAGAGCGTCCCGTACTGGGTCTGCGCCGGTTGCACTCGACCCAGTTTTGGCTTATTTTTATTGGTGCTTTTGCACCACTTTTCTTTCCCAACTTGCTTGGGAAAGACAAAAATAGAGAGTATTTTATCCGAGTTAGGGACTTCCACTGTAGTGCAAGCCTGTAGTAAACAATTGTGAGTAGGTTGATAAGAAATGACCCACACGAAGATAGGGAACACGCCACTTATATATCCGATAGAGAAACTAAACTAAACACTAATATAACTATCTTTTATTAAAAATCACATCTATACAACACTAAAACAATATATATATCCAGCCCACGCAATTGGCTTCGGCAATCAGCATTGCCGAAGCGATTTGCTGAAGCAAACGGTGTTGACTACGGCACACAGTTGCCATAGTAGAAATAATCTGCAGTGGTGTTTGACTTGACCAAACTTGGACCCAAAGTCCGTAATATATTTTTTTGGTTTGGTTCATCCTGTTCCACAAAAAAAAAATTATATTACGGACTTTGGGTCCAGGTTTGGATGAATATGTGACATGCAGTAGTTCACTGTGCACAACGACACACACACACCGGTAGATGAAAATGGAAACTCGCAGCCAACGTTACACTTACTTAAACTTTCTGTCATTGGTTTGTTATTGTGATACCCCTCTCGAAAACAATTGAATTTGCACCATACACATGCATTTCTTCTCCATATATAAATATGTGTGGGGGTTTCCCAGACTGAGTTCTACATTTACAGAAAATGGGTCAACATTCATTTTTTGATTCCAGGGAATATACATAAACACAGGTAAACAAATAGCATGTTTTTTTCTGAGAAATAAGTTTGAAATGTATTTTACTCAATATTCAGCTCAGATGAAATTCATTCGTTTTGCAGTCCCACAAATTTTGATCGCAAACTGACAAATCGACCGTGTATATGACATCGCAGGGGTGGATTCAAGTAAAAAAAACCTAATTTTGTCATCCAAAATATCAAGTGGATTTCCAAACGACTGCCGAAGCCAAAAAATTTGAATTGCGAGGGCTGTATATCTACAATAACACCTGGAAGAAAAGTATGGATAATTGAGCTAACTTTTAACAACTGAACTGAAAATACTCTCTGTTGGTTCCGCGATGGACACGCCAGGCTCACAGAGCTCTGTCAAACAAGATGTAATAGAATAAATGGCTTTAATGCTAAGTTTATATCTAGAAAACAGGAAAGCGATACAATCCCTGTTAATTGAATACTCCTGTTAAATGAATAATTTTCACAGGCCAAGTGGCTATTCAATTAAGAGGGACCCACTGTATTATAATACGAATGAATTAATCTGTGCATCAGTAATGACAAGTTGTAAATGGTAGCAGCTGACGTAAGTAAAACTATAGGATGATGCTACAGTTTCTTCTTACTTACTGTTCAATACAGTCGCTGTGGATTGGCCACTTTCCATAGGGTGGGCAGTATTTCCACGGACCCAATAATATTAGATTGCAAACACTAATTATAGGAATAATCATCAAAAATTTAATTAATGAAGCACCGGATTCAACCCGGTGCTTCATTAATTAAAATTTTGCTGATGATTTTTATTGTCAGGTAAATGCATGCGTGGACATCACTGCCCATGCATGGATTACGACCAGCCCATGGCAACTGTACTGTACTTTTCAAATACAGCAGTTTATAATTATCCATGAATGAAAGTGTCAATGACACTGTACACATGTAGCTTAATTTGACTGTGTGTAGTGTCTAGACATCATACCGAGTTATCCTACCAAGTTACAATGACATTGGTTCATAAATATGAACTGTAGACTGTGCTAACAAATCTAGGTCATGTGCCTGTGGGGCTGCTGCGGTTTACCGATCACGACCAAAATAGGACGTTCTAATCCAGACATTATTCTGTGTTATCCTACCAATTTACAATGAAATCTCTTCGTAAATGCAACCTGTAGACTGCGCTAAAGGAATCTTTGTCCCGTGTCCCTGCAGCCGTCATGGTTGACCGAACCTGACCAAAATAGGACGTTCTCATCTAGACATTATACATGTACATGTACAGAGCCATCCTACCATGTTACAACGAAATCCCTTGTAAATATGACCTGTAGACTGTGCTTAGTGTCCAAAAGGTTTTCGGGATTCGAACCCACGCAAAAGTCACGTTTGACCAATCGCAACCAAAATCAAACATTCTCATCTACATGCAGACATGATCTCAAACCTGCACACAAAATTTAGTGAGGATCGGACCAGAACTATGCGGTGTAGCCTGTGCTACAGAAAATGTGAACAGACACAGACTCACAGACTTCTGCATCCATGATGGCACTACATGTAGCTTATCTGGATTTTGTCGAGTTAAGCTAACAAGAGGCCCCAAGGAGCCTTAATCGCTCACCGACCAAAGTGGTTCAAAAAAGTATTTGGGGTCACATTCAGTTAGACATGGTTCATCAACACTACAAAGGAATGAAGTCATGAGAGACAAATTTTATGTAACTAGGGACATGGCTTGAACAAACTTGAATCTTAACACCTAAGGATGCTGCATACCAAATATCAAAAGCATTCATCTGCTGGATCTGAAGAAGAAGATTTTTAAAGAAAATTCCTCATTTTGAACTAAGTGATCATTCGGGCTCCCACATTCTTTCCAGAAAGGAGCAATCAGTGGTAAAAGTAACATCGTTGGGGGAGCTCCTGAAAAAGGCCGGATCAAACGAGAGGGGGATGAAGCTCACTGACCCGTCTGGCTGAGGCAAAAGCCATCAGAAAAGCTGTCCTGTATGTGAGAAAATGCATATCCACCTGGGATAAAGGTTCGAATGGAAATCCCCCCTCTCCCCACAAGCAAAGAAGCACCCAAGAAAGATTCCATCTTGGGGTAAACTGCAAAATCCTAGGCCTTTTAAAGAAAAGTGCCGAATAAGCTTGGAGAGGTATGGATTAATGCTGATATGATGCTTTCCCACATACGAAAAAAGGTCTCCGAAAGCATGGACTGGTACCCTGTGATGGTAACAGACTGAAGACCCTGAGAATCAAACAGATATACATGTACCAGAAACTCTGCAATCTGTGTTATCAAAGGATTGGCATAATCAACAGCATGATCAGCACACCATCAACAGACCTTCCACTTAGCAGCATAGGATAAACCAGTAAAGTTCCGCCTTGAAGAAGAAATCCACTCCACTGCTCGAAATCTTGGCTAGAATTTGAGGTAGAATCGGAATCGGCGGGAAGGCGTAGCCAACTAGACCATTCCAATCGAGTGACAAAAGGTCCAGGGCGAAAGCCAAAGGAGCTGGACACGGGAACACGAAAGTGGCCACCGGATGGTTCCAACAGGTCGCAAAAATATCGACGTCCCCAGAAATCGCAAAGCGACTGGAACACTGCTCTGTGAAGTGTCCACTCGGTGGAAATTACCCTGCCCCGTCAGGACAGGGGGTCGGCTAGGATGTTCATATGACCGGGAATGTGATGAACCACCACTCCAGTGTTGACATCCTGAGATAGCAGCAGAAGATCCCGAGCCAATTCATACATGGGAACTGAGTGCGTGCCACCCTGGTTATGAATGTAAGCAAAACAAGCTATTAATTGAAAATAGAATATGTTTTCATTTTTGGAATTCGCTAAAAACAACCCCAACAAGGGTTCTTAAGCTGAGTTTGAATAGTACTGGCTGGTTTTGACCATTACATTGGGTAAAGAGCTGATATAGATGACATTTACACTAAGACTGTACAGTGCACAGGGTTAGTTATTCAGTCAGAAATGAAATTTTTTATTTATGACCAGAAAGTGTGACTAACCCTGTGCAGTGCACAGGGTTAGTCACACTTTCTGGTTAAACAAAAATTGATAACTGCCATATCACATGCTACATGAAAATATATAATGACTGAGGCTGTAAAAATGCTTTGGGTAAGTTAGTTACATATCGTTACACAGAGTGCTCGATTCAAGGAACTATTGGAAATACTTATACTGGATTGTGAAAATTTTTTAAAGTGAATTCCAAAAATGAAAACATATTCTGTTTTCAATTAAAAGTGCGGTGCAACCACTGTTGAATTGTCGGACAACAGAAGGATCTGACAATTTGAAATGGGGGCGGGGGGGGGGGGGGGGGGGGGGAGGGGGGGGGGAGGGGGATGGAATCCACTGCCAGAAACTCAGTAGAAGAGCAAGAAGCTCCTTCTGGTTGATGTGAAGAGCTGCTTGATCCTGGACCCATACACCATGAAGGGAAAGATTTAGAGGATCCAACGTCGAGCCCTATCTGAGATCACTGGCATCTGTCATCAGAACATGATCAGATGTGGGCAAGTCCAACATAACACCCTGCATAATCCACTGAACATCCATCCAGGGGAGAAGGAGACGTTAAAGAGAGTCTAGTAACTGAAGCACCAGATCCAGAGTATTGACATTCGGCCTCCAACGTCTGCGCAGAAAGTGTTAGAAAGGTCTGACATGCAGCCAATCTAGAGGAATGAGATCTGCATCCAACCACAGAGACTGAGCAGCCGGAGAATACTCTGAGCTGTCGCGGACATGGACTGGGACAGAGTCAGGGCAAAAGCTGAGAGAATCACAGTCCTCCCCTGGGGAACCACCACCGCGTATTCATCTGAGTACGGAAGTCCATCCCCAGATGACAAAACGACGAGAAGGCACCAGGTCTGACTTCTTGTTAACTCTATAAACCCTAGCGTCATGAGCAGGCTCAACCGAGTATCGACATCTGACTCCAGAAGAGCAGCATCGGAGCGCATCTGGATCATATTAACCAGATATACCGAAGAAATCACACTGGACTGTGTGCGATGGAAGGCTATCACATGCGACATCAGTTGGAGGTGAAGGCCCAAGGAGCCAGGTTGAGGTAAACTCGCCCCAGAAAAGCGAACCTGAAATACTTTTGCGATGTCCGATGAATCGGAATGCTAAAGTAGGCGCCTTGCAGGTCGATGCTGGAAGCAAAATCTCCCTGGTGAATGGAGCGCTGAACCGACTTGAAAGTCTCCATGCTGAACTTGGGCACAACGATAGACTCGTTCAGGATACTCAGGTCGATAACCAGTCAGAGTCGGCCATCCTTCTTCGGCACCAACAACATGCGGGAATAAAACCTCACTGAATGAATATTCTTGACGACGTCCTTGTCTATCTCCATGCTCAAAAGTTCCCGACGTGAAACGTCTGAAGGAACTTGTGTTGGTAGCACTCTCGATAGAGTGCGATGCCTCCGGAAGGATATTTGCAGTCCGGACTCAACAACGTCTAACATGGGATCAGATGTGATTGTGACCCAATGATCTGCAAACTCTGATATCCTTCATCCAACCTGGGACGAATCGAGGTGAGGACCTTCATTTTGAGCCCCGGCGAGGCCCGCATGAGGTGAACCACCTTCTCTACTACATGAATAATCCTGAGTCCTTCCTCTGGTCTGCCGATGCTTACCCTTACCATGTGAGTAAGAATTAGAAGTGGCGGCAAGAGGATCAGCACTTGGCTTCGCTGAGGAAGCAGAAGGGCAATTGTTAGGCTTAGACTGGCCCCAGCCTCCATCAGAAGGCTGATCAAGCTGGCGAAGCAGCAGCTTATCTTTGGAATAACACATGACATCATCCCAGACTGTCGCCACGGAACCATAGAATAGTTGCGAACCCGCCAAAGAAGAGGATCGAAGAGCAGTGTACTGCCCTCAGGAAGGGAACAGCTTGTGTCCAACACAGCGTACCCACGAACTAATACCAAGTTACCCCTGTTACAGGAAGGCGAGTGAGCAAGATGCATGAGCGCCTTGGAAATCCCATGCAAAAGTGCCTGTACATCATCAAACTTACCTGGAGGCAGATAAGCAGCCAAAGCAGAGACGACGTGACCCGAGAGAGAAAGCATGCCAAGAATTTCTCCCGATAAGCCCAATAGGGACTCCAGTCGCCATAGGAATAACGGCCGACTTGGGCTTGGAAAGCCAAAGGGAGGAGGAGTCCTGATCCAAGACCGTCAAAGTCTGGCAGACTGACAGATTGGTGGAATCGTAGGAATGATAACGCATTGGAGGCAAAAAGGTATCAGCCCTGGTGAAGAACAAAGTATTCATAGCCTTGGAACTCAGCTTAGAGTCCAAAGCTGTAAACGCTTCAACCACCTGTACCAACCACCTGTACCAAGTCTCCCAGAAGCGGGTTGGTCCACAGGCTGCAGATGCGAGCCCGATGAATGTGGCCTGGCACCGTTTGCTGGTCTGATGGTTTGAGATCTGGAAGGAACTGTCAAGAGCTGCCCCCAGGTCGGAAGACTGTTGGCTCTCGACGTCAGGTTTGTCCGACCCATCCTCCGAGTCGAAAGACACATAGCCCATCACAGGCACACCAACCACAGCCGATGCCTCCCATGGTGTAGGTACACCAAGGGGATCAGAAAGCGGCTTGCTTCCAATCCCGGGAGGCAGCGCTGCGGGGGTGGGGGCACTAGTAGCCTTGTTGGAGGCAATGGGATGGCTCTTGGAAAGAACCTGAGTGGTGAGCAAGGAGAGGGCCTCCTGACGTGGGAACGAACCAGCAAAGTGGCTTCACTCCTGACCCTTTTAACCAGCAAAGGGTTATGATCCACTATGTTATAGCCCCCATATTATATTGGGATTGATATATCCTTGGTGGATAATTATATGAGAAAGATGTTTTTTTTTATTTCTGCATTTTCTGACTGGTCTAACTCATTTGCACTCAGTGACCTTGTTTACATCTTTGTTACACTGATATATTGTACATATAGCTGTTGATTGTTTAATTGTTTAAATAGGTCAGTGACCTTGTTTACTTGAACTTTAACAGAATCCCCTAGAAACTGTTAGAACATTGAAGAATTTTCATCTTCTGGAACATTCTATCTGGTTACTATATAAAGGTTTGTCAACAGAATTCAAAAACTCATTCTTAGAAAGCCTTTCAAAAAGACTCACTTCAGTTATTTCCATTGGAGAATATTATTGTTTCAGAACAGTGCATTTATTATAGAAGCAGTGCTTCTTTGTGAATTTGGAAGATTGATTCCAAAAGAGAATTTTAAAGAGAATTTGTTCGTCTTGGAAAAGAGAATTTATACTTTCTGTGAAACAGAATAATATTTTGTGAAAAGCCAGGATTCTACTGGATTATTTGGAAATTACCTGTGACGCCAATACTTCTTGGATTTTTACTCCATTTGAATTTTGCGGACCATTTTCTTCACAACTGGATTACTGGATTCTGTCAAACTGTATTTTGGACTACATGTGTAATTCTATAATTGATAAGTACCACTGTTTTTATTTTCTGTAAACCAATTAGTGTAAAAGATCTTTGTATCATTTTTTTTATATTAATTTTTTTTAATTAAATTTCAGAATAGTTGAATTTATAGTTATTGTTGCTGATTCTCAGATTTCTTTCTGATACCAATATCAATAATATTTCCACACCGTAACAGTTATGACCCCTCATGGAACAAGCTCAATGAGCCCGTCCCAATGAGGGGGTCATAACCTATGTTTTGGAAGCAAACAATGAAAATTTTTAGTTATACGAGCATGTTTTTTCCAAGTGCCGTCTGCAACTCAAGTCAGGTGAAGGATTAAAAAGTCATACTAAGTGGCTAATTTGTGTGTGTGTGTGTCATATGATAAATAGAATATGAAATGAGTGTTTTTCTCATATAATATTTATGAAACTCGTCCAAATTTTCTGTTTGGGCTCACCAGAGACTCGCCAAAACGGAAAATTCTTATACTTGTTTCATAAATATTATATGAGAAAAACACTTATTCCATATCCTCTATTTACCATACTATTATTTGGATGACAGGAGTACATGTATACCTCCTCTCACATACAGTTAAAACTTAGAAGTCCTGTCATGAATAGTGCGCTTATCTAGGCTTAATTGCGTGCAATTGCCATATCGAATGGCATCCAAAGCACGGCAGGTTCTCCTGATTACTCATACCAAACACACGCAATGTTTCTGCCAAAGGACCTCCGGGTTACCCGGAGGTCCATTGGCTGGAACATTGCTTGTGCACAGGCCATATGTACAGAATTTGATTGGGCCAAAACGCGTACATTAACGCGCATTTCATGACAGGACTTTTAGTTTTGACTGTAATTAACAGTAAAGTTCACACAAGAAACATGAAGACAATTTCACTGTGACCTACCCAAAAATCCTGACAAACTGAAGGCTTGTTCATGTTCAAGTTTTGAGACATTAACCAGCAGGGAATTGGAGATGCATGGAGTTGGAGAAGAGATACAGACTGGAGAGAGTGGATCACCATTAAACCACAAAACATTTACAACAATTATGCACACTTTTTGAGAAGAGAACACAAGAAAACAAGAAAGGTTACAGCGCAAAACAGCTGGAGTGCAAGAGGTCTATGAGCTGAAAAATTCCTATTTCTTCTACTCCCTTGAAAAATAGTGCATGTCTACCTGCAGTAATTGAATCAACTCAGAACAGAAGCCATTGGAAAAATACCTCCTCACCATAGTCCTAGAATTTTCTACTTATGACTTGCGTCACATTCGTATCTGAATATCGCGATATTTTTATAGCAATAACGCATCAGTTGGTCACGATTTGGCCGGGCGAACACGCTAAGATGACAAAATAAAAAACCCTTTTTACTTGCTATCATGCTATCAACAGCATGTGCTACCTGTACCTGTCTGTGTTGTATGTATGTGTTGTATGTAACCCCCCCTGTCTGATCAGATGCAGTTTAGAAGTGGGGCTTGAGAATTTCTGTTTCCTTTTTTAAAACAATTTTAATCGGCTCATCTTAACATTTAAGTTGGCCATTTCGTTGCTTTCACAAATATTTCTATTTCATTTTACATGTACATCACCCCAATCCGTGGTCAATATCATCGTTATCAAAACGCGAAAGGAAAAACTTGCCCTGCCCTGCCCCTCTCCCTTTGACTTTAGAGCTTTATATTTATAAAAGTTTAAACTGCAATTAAGTATAAAGATACTCTCAATGGATTGTCGTGGAGCTGGGTAGTGCCAAGGGAAATCCGAGGTTTAATTGCATCGACATCAATGAATACATTGACTATGGCAGTTCGTTTAACATAAAAAGCTTTGCATGGCTCAAATTGTCCAAATTACATGTACAGGTATTTGCTACTCTTTTCATCCCAAAAATTATGAACGATAGTTATGGAAACCACACCTCATGCGATTCATGCATGCATTTGTCTTACGATATTTGCCACAACACGTTGAAAATATTGCATTAATGCTATAGAAATATTGCCAAAATAAGGCGCTAATATGGCATCATTAATAAAAGAATATTGCCTAACGGGATACTTTGTTATAGGCTTACTGTATCCACCCAGAGGTTTTCTAAAAGTCCTTTCAGTAATTACAATTAACAATTGGATGAAAAGCAAGGTTTTTGTGTTTGAAATGTTCCAAATCATGTTGAATTCTTATCAGCGAGAAAAGATTGTTTTCTATTTTTTTTAGAGAAAGTTTGCGATTTTTTACCACTTTCAAGTTTCAGAACTTCCATACTCAGGAATCTGTGATGGGATTTGGGTGGGGGCATCAAATACCCACACACCACCTCCATAATAACCATATCACTGGTTGTACTTGCAAGAAGGCCTACATATGGTTGAAGTTGGTTGTTTTTTTTTTGGGGGGGGGGGTTGGGGGGGGGGGGGCACAACAAAACACTCATTCAACCTCTACCCATCCGGTTCCATGTGGGTTGGAAAAGGTATGGGGGAAGGGGTGACAGCCTCCCTCCCCCAACCCAAATCTATGGTTGTATTTGCATGTTCGTTAGAATGTTATTTGCTTAATTTTATATTTTATGTGGTCTTTTCTGCAATTATGATTAATAGTACATTTTGCTTCCATCACAAGTTTTCCAGATACTGACTGGTTGTTAAACTTCATGTAAAAATGTGTGGAACCAGATTAAAAATGAATTCAGTATCAGTGTATTTAAAACTGCCTGGTATCAAATTTATGCAACTAATAACTTTTGTTGTGACGTTTTAATTTGCTGGCCTGTTTAGCTGGTTGCCTGAAAGTTGAAATTGAGAAAACACTTGGATCTTGGAGTTGCAGACTGAGTTTTGTTTGATTGGACTCAGTGATTGATCAAAAATGACACCAGTTTCACCTTCTGATCTGTCTCATTTTTTTCTTAAAAATATATCTTTAGAATGAGTCATAGTCATGAACTATTTACTGAATAATTTTATATTCAATGAAATAAGTATATCCAAACTTTAACTGCGTGTGTGTTGATAATTTTTATAGACTGGTGGGTAACCAAGACCACAACTCGGTTTCGGTTGTGATAAAAAAAATGTGAGTCACCGAAACTGCAGTCACACAACCGATGTTACATTTTTTTTAATTAATCATTAATACAACACATAATCTAATGTACATATGTATCCCGGAACAATGGTCAAGTTAATTTGAAAATGCAGGTGTTATTTCTTAGAACTAACCAGGGACCAGCGTAGAGGGCAAATTGAGGGAGAAGTCACTTCTCCATCCACTGATTTTAGGGAGAAGTCAGATGAAACAGGGCGAAGTGAGAAGAAAATGTAGAGCGATGATTCTGCATTCACATGATCTACCGGTCTATTATATTTTCATCTCTCACAAAAATAAATCACTACAATTGGGCAATAACACATCTCTATGTGCAAATTTATTTGTACAACGAACTGTTTACGAGAAAAAAAACATGCCTCTCTACATGTATATTAGTTTATTTATAAAAAGAAAAGTTTACAATTCAAATGGGCCTTTACTTTTTAGAAGAGACAGATCAGCCTTGAATTAAACAATTCAAGTGTGTTCATTTCTTGGTCCAGAGTGAGCAAAAAGTAGGTCAATATACTGTTTTGGTTTTCAAAATGTCTTGCACAAAAATAAAATCCAGATTGGAATTAAAACTTCAGCTTTTACAAAAAAAGCATTGTTTTATGAAGAACTGCCCCCCCCAGAAAAAAAATTCTGAGTGTGAAAAATACTTATTTCAAAGATAACTTAAATAGAAAATCTTGTCTTAACTTGATGACTTGTCACCTAATTTCAATACAGCCAAGACGGTTCACGATTACATTATTAATCGGGCATTGTTTTTAGATGCTGATTTTATTTTTAGTTACTATGAAAATTAATCACAATAACAATTAACCTTAGCAATAATACCCTTTTCAGATGGAAATTACTTTGTAAATTCTACGTGAATTCACCTAATTTCAAGGTAGGTCAATTGGGAATTTACAAATTACAGGGCGACACGATTTCGCTTTTTTGGTGAAGTCAGAGCGAAGTTATGCAATCCAAGGCGACTTTTTCACCCCAGTCGCCTGGTCTCTGGAACTAACCCATATCATCCAAGATTGTGGAGGGGGGGGGGGGGGCAGAGGAGGTGGGGGGAGGGGTATTGGGTCAGGGTGAATGCACCAAGTGCCATGAAAGGATATCTACTGATTACAGAAACGAAAGTAGAACTTGGTAACCAACCATGTGTACCACGTGAAAGTTACAAGTTTTCCTGAGTTAAAATGGCGACTAAACATCTGAGTCCCGTGTACTATAATCAAAATGACCTGAAATAAAAATTTTGCATCTGCAATATTTGCAAAAGAGAAATAGCTTCTGAACACGTAAATACAAGCAACCTAATTCGACATAAAGTGTATAGAGTCTGAGCATAAAAATTTACCCGAAGCTACTGGACAAGAGATCATCTGCAAGAAATTGGTGAAAACGATCATCTGCAGTAAGTACTAAATTAAAGTTCACCCGAAGGTATGCACACACAACGTGTAAACCCAGATGTGCTGGTGGTAAGATAGTACTAGAGACTTTTCAGAGTCTGTAATTGCTCAACTGGAAATACATATAAAAATGTGATTTCCCATAGGCTTTCCATGGTAACTATGAGCTGCAATTGTGGCCATGTTTGCAACATTACATCAAAATTACATGAGAATCATTGGTAGCAATATTTGAAAATTACAATTTTTTCAGACAGTATTCTCTTTCAAAATAGCTTTTGGACAGGTAAAGGGTTACAGGAATCTTAAAAGATTTACAATAATTATTGTCATCTGAGCTGACATGATTGCAAGATAATAAAGAGAATTTACAATGAAACCTAGATTTTTCTGAACAATTTAACAAGTGTCAAACATAATTAGATTACAGCTGAAGATATCAACCTACAGTTGCACTTGTTTTCAGTACAAGTCGAAATAACTTGTGTAGGATAATCCTATAAACTATGTATCTTTTCTCTTCCTACACTGATAAGACCAGAAGATGACATCATTTTCTGGAAAGCTCTCACTGATAGCTTTTCCAGAAAAATGTCAGATTCTGATATTGTCAGGGCAGAAGCTGCAGTCTACTTAGTTTATTGCAGTTATGCTACAGCTTATTTTGACTTGTACTGTATACACAATACATGTATTTTGGGTCCCCCCCCCCCCCCACCAGTTCTCAGTGGAGGAAAAACTGGAACCAACCCTTACCAGAATCTAAAAAAACTAGTATTTTGCTGACAGTACCAATCTTTTGTGCAGACAGGAGGGGCACTGGGTTAAGCATTAGAATATAGCATCTGATGGCCACCTATTTCCATCCTCTCATAGACCATTCCTGCGAAGTGTGATTCACGTCGACTCAGTAGTTTCAGAGAAGAAGATGAAAATGTGATTTCCCATAGGGTTTCTATAGTAATAATAAGCCACAATTGTGGCCATGTTTACAACCCAATCAACATTAAATGAGGATCGTTGGTAGAGAAGGTCCCAGTCAGTACTTATGTGAAGTGTCAAAACATTTGGCCCCAGACATGTAATTTATTTATTTATTGGTGTTTAAGGTCACATACTTATGCACAATGGCTAATCGCGACCGTGACAGTTTTACGGGTGGAGGAAGCCGGAGTACCCGGAGAGAACCACCGAGCAACGACGAGCAGCTGTCAGCTCTCCAACATCGTAACTCTGAACTCTGCACCACAGCACAGGCAGGGTTAGATTGGTTGAAGACATGCGCACCATCGACGTGCAGTACGCCTCAGTACACAGCGTCATCGTGCCCCCCATGTAGGCAATCGGGGTGAAGTGTCTTGCCCAAGGACACAACGCGGTTGTCGCAGGTGGGATTCGAACCGAGGACCTCTCGGCTTGCAGCCTGCACCTCTACCAACTGAGCCACCGCACCCCCCCCCAGACATGTTAACCTCCAGAATAATTTTTCAGGGAACCTGAGGGTGATTTTCAGGGAAAACTTTGCGCGGGGACAAAATAAAAGAAAAAACTTGTGAATTTTCAGCTCATGGACCACTATTAACACCAGGTTATATCCAGAACTAGTTGTCAACTATGCTGATGCATTTATGCTATGTTAAAAAATCATAAAATAACTGTTGATTTGCACACCCACCAGGATCCTCTTCTTCATGAGCCCCCCTCCTCCCCACCACCACCCACCCACACTGTCCCACAGAGCACCTCCACCTGTGGTTTGCTCTTATCAAAGTCTAGACTAGCTAATAATTTCCCAGGTCTGGAAATGTTAACAGGAAAAGATGTCCTAATGTTCAGTTACTTCAAGAGCATTAGTACTTGGAAAGTGTCTTTATCAAACTTCATGCATGTGGGACGTTTGTGGCTTACACAAAACTTTTCTTTTCATCACTGAAGCATTTTTTTTAATTCCATTCAAAATTTTCTGGGTACAGATGGCAACAGTTAACAGTTTTGTAGTCAGCACAACAGATTAAATGTAGTGTTAGAAAATAAGTCCACTGTGTTTAAATATGTAGTCATGATTTTTCGGCATCCTAAGCGACTTTAACCTACTTTTAAACTGTGCTGAATAGTTGTTTACGTTTTGATTTTGAAAAAGGGATGAGAATTAAAGCTATTCTATGAAGGAATAAATAAATATATATTATTTAATTCCTTTTCATATATTTTAATTTCCAAATACTGCATTTAAATGAAGGTGGAGTTTTCAATTTTTTGAAAGTAAGTCACCTATTTTCACTTCGACACTCGCACATTGATCACGAATCTCAGCGGAAAAAAAACACAGAAATAAACATGAACACAGTTGAAATATATATCATAAAATACCCTTTTCTTAAATAAATTTGACTTAAATCCATATTTTACTGCTTCGTGAATTTTTACCAGAGTTTGAAATGCATGTGATTTGACTCCGAACGTTTTTCATAAGTTACAACGGAAACGAAATATTTGACTGTTGTTTTTCTGGGATTTTTGGTCCAAAACTGATTCCCACCCGGGAGGCTGGGAACTACACTGAAATGATAGGATTTTCCCGGGCATTCCAGGAGAGTTAACATGTCTGTTTGGCCCGGCAGTTTCAGAGGAGAACATTTTTGAAAATCCACCTATCAGAATCAAAGACTGCCTCCGGCAGCCATGTTTTACGATCCTCGGGAACAAAATGAGGATCGTTTCTAGAGGACCTCCCATAGACCATCCCTGCCAGGTTTGGTTCACGTCGGCTCAATAGTTCCGGAGAATAAGATGAAAATGCGATTTCCCATAGGGTTTCTATAGTAACTATAAGCCGCAATTGTGGCCATGTTTGCAACCCGATCAACATTAAATCAGGATCGTTGGTAGAGGGGGGCCCAGTCATCGTTTATGTGAAGTATCAAAACATTTCGCCTGGCAGTTTCATAGGAGAAGATTTTTGAAAATCTACCAATCAGAATCAAAGAATGCCTCTGACGGCCATGTATTTCAACTCACGGGAACAAAATGAGGATCATTTGTAGAGGACCTCCCATAGGCTATCCCTGCCAGGTTTGTTTTCACATCGCCTCGGTTTTTCCAGAGAAGAAGAGGAAAATGTGATTTCTTATAGGGTTTCCACAGTAACTATAAGCCAAAATTGTGGCCATGTTTGTAACCCAATCAACATTAAATGAGGATCATTGGTAGAGGGGGTCCCAGTCATCATTTATGTGAAGTTTCAAAACATTTGGCTTGGCAGTTTCAGAGGAAAAGATTTTTGAAAATCCACCAACCAGAATCAAAGAATGCCTCTGGAAGCCATGTTTTTTATCTGACGGGAACAAAATGAGGATTGTTTGTAGAGGACCTCCCATAGACCATTATTCCTGCCAAGTTTGGTTCACACCGGCTCAGCGGTTACAGAGAAGATGAAAATGTGAAAAGTTTACGGACGCTGGACGATGGACAATGACGGACGCCAAGTGATGAGAAAAGCTCACATGGCCTTTTAGGCCAGGTGAGCTAAAAATGAAATATAATAAGAGTTTTACTGCAACATTCTATGCTAAAATTGTCTCTGAACCCCTTGTCATACATTGCGTATATATATTTATTTATAGCACAAAAGCACATGGAGATATGTTTTGTATATGCACTGATCAAAGGGGAATAATTCTCTTTCTATAGACACCTATGAAGTAATGGTTACAATACCCAAAATGATTTGCGTTGGTGACAGTGTTAAAATTTTCCTGTCTCTGAATCTCATCAAGCTTATAACAGTCCTTGAAAATCATGGTCAGAGGCCTAAAGATGCTTAAATTTGATTGTCTGATACCCTGCAATAATAATTCTGAATTATGAACAACCAATGAATTCAATAAAGTTCACCTGGAAAGTTAAAAAATTTATAGTAATTTATATATTTTTTATACTTACCAATGACCCAGACATAGCTGGTGCTAACTCTTAAAATATAGGGCCAAACACAAATTTTGCCCCCCAATCCCCAAAATTTGCATCTAAAACTAAAGAAAACATGTCCTGAAAGGCCCTCCACACTCCGCCCCTACTGCGCATGCGCAGTGTCAAGGACGTTCCGAAATTGGCGCCATTTATCATTCTAATAACCAGTGCCTGGTAAGCGCTATGTACTCAGCGGGGAGGCAAGAGTTCCCAACTCCTGGGAGGGCCATCCCCATCTGGGTCATTGGTAAGTATAAAAAATATATAAATTACTATAAATTTTTTAACATTTTTATACTGTACCAATGACCCAGACATAGCTGAATAGTAAAAAGGCTGGAGGGCCAAGGACATAGAGCAAAATGGAATACGCTCAATAAAATAAAATAGAGTCATCCCCTGTAGGGAAAAGAAGTAATAGGCCTTACATGTATCTTTCTTATTTATGATAAATTAGAAAGATACAACACCTTCCAAAAATTGAGCTTCATACATCCATGTACTCTATTAATATCCAATAATCCTTATACTAATAATTTTTAAAGTAAGCCAATAATAAAGTAAGTCTAGAGAATAGAGACTCTTATACTCCTAAAAGTGTGTGAGAATTGCATAATCATGTCCGTTGACATATGCAATATTCAAAAGCTATACTTTAAAAACTAAGACTTGAATGAATTTTATAAACTTAAACTTCTCACTAAACAACCATCCCAATAACAGCTCAGAATTACTAACTCCGGAGGAGGTATCCCCTTGGTTTCATAGTAAAAACAGGTGACCCAAGGGAACACCCTCCCCCCCCCCCCCCCTTTTTCTTGCCCTGGGTCAAATAGCCCAGAGCGAAGAGGGCAGCCGAACGGAGACACTGCCGAAACAGACAGCCTACCTAGCTATAGTAGCAACTGTTAAGTGAATGACATTCTGAGCAGTAGATAATAGACCTAACAATAGAGGCCTCCAGAAATGGACTCGATATTTCTGAGATAAAATTCATGAATGGATGGCTGAGCGCAATGAGCAGCCTTCAAAAATCTATAATAGCAACACTATTAATGTAAGCCCAAGAAGTAGAAGAACTCTTACTTCATGAGCCGAAATCTTAAGCACAACTGCTAAGCCAATGATATACCATAAGCAGTACGCTAGTTAATAGAATCCATTAACAATAAAATGGAGCGTAACGTCCTTCTACTAGACATCAAAGACAGAAGAAGCTTACGCCCTTGTAATAAACAGATATCTGTTTATAAATACATAAACTGTACCCGGAAAGAGTAAAGGCCTATGCCCATATGAAGACGGAAGGACCTTAAAATAATAGGTTCCGGATAATAGGAGCCTAACTCTTATGCAACAATCCAACCTAAATAGTAACGGAAGTATTGATTCCGAAACTATGAAAGTGAAAATCATCCATCGATAGTGCATGAAACTCACTGACTCTACAGTAAAAGAGAAACCAACAGAATTACTGTCTAAAAGGTCAGAATTTGAAAACTACTGTTTCCAGAGGCTCAAATGATTACTTAGCTAAATAAGAACCGAAGTTAAAATCCGTATAGGAATTTAATCTAAAGATTCTAAGTCTATTTATCAAAAAGTTACTAACTGACTTAGATAAAGAGACAAAAGACTCAATTGTAAACTATCGTAGAGTGCATAGGTATGAGGTAACATAAACCTATAACCTAAATAACAACAGGCTGCAGTAGATCTTGTGAAACAAGTATACTAAAAAATAGCAATGAGTAGAATGGAGGGATCAACCATATGAACATAATGATCCCTACACCACGACGGAAGAGCCTCCACTTTAGTCGCATAGAATAGCGAAGAAGAGGATCTCCTATAGTAAGAAATCGCGTCCAAAGCTCGTCCAGTACAGTGCTTACAATGCAATACGGACCACACAACGGAAAACATGAAGGTTGCGACCTTGCTGGTTGTGATAAAGATGACACGATTTACCCAGTGAAAAAAGATCCTCACATAGAGGAAGATTTCACGTTAAGATCCACAGTAGACAAGAGAGTAAATTACTCATGATCTCTGTGAAGATAGAGATGCTATCAACAGAAATGTATAGTGGTTGTTTATCCTAGCAATACCTGCTAAAACAACAGCGCCGGAGGATACGCGTATCCTATCATTCCGTCCTATAGATCAATAGAGCGTTAACAGTATTAGCTCAGAGATCTGGACAAGCCAACACATACGTCTGCAATTGATTAGCAAGCTGTGTCATAAATAAAACATCATAGGGCGCTCCCATAGATAGCAAATCTGATTGAATACTTGTTTGTTGAGAGTCCATTCTGACAGCAACAAGCGACCCGTAAGAGAACGGGAGTGCGATAAAACAATCAGACGACCCAGAATATGACGGACCAAAACTGAACTTGGTGTACTATAACCAACAGACGGATTCTTTCCATTAAATTGAATAACGGAAACGAAAGAGTGCCTCCCAGGTTCCGGAGATACGCCACTACTGTCGAATTAAAGGACAGGAATTTGGGCATGCGTTTCTGAATAATGTTCATGCAATGACATAAAGCAAGCCTAAAAAACATTATTCCGCGGAAGATAAACTGATAGCTAAAAGACTGCGGAACCCAAAGACCCTGGCACCTCGAATCCGTAGGGATCAGTATATATCCCAATCTGTTTGACTGGCAACCGTCATAACAGCCACACTCGGGTCCGGCAACTGCGGCGGCACTCTCTGAGTCAACCACCGAATGTTTGCCCCAGTCTGAATCTCTTGTAACACTAGATAGACAAGAGAATGTATAAATCAAGCAATTCATGGATTGCCGGAAAGTTGCCGTCGAAGAGAAGCTCCTCCGAGAACGAAGCGACTCTGAGAGAGTTCTTAACCTACTATCCACGCGTGGATGTAGCTAGGGCTGCATCACGTCTAACCAACTCCAATCAGCCACTGAAGGGCGGAGTTATACGTGAACAAACTACTGCCCTCAAAAGAAATTACATTGAGAATAATATCCCGTAAATCTTTTCTTGAAGACGTAATGATAACGCCTCAGTAAGGCGGATTACGTATAATAAAGCATCTAAGTTAAGTCTACTATACATAATGTCGTTCCCAACATTGAAATTGGAAAAGACATAAACGGCGAAAAAAGAATATATGCAGTCTTTAATCACACCGTCTAGACGCATATGAACTCTCGGTATGCCCTGCTCTGCCAAAATAAACTATATGTAAAAAAGATAAAATGGCAGAAATGAGCCACGCGGACAAGAAACTAAACTATCATGCTTAGTAGCAGGCTTGTATATATATATAAATATATAGCGTCGAAAAATAAAACACATGTTGTAATGACAATATTGGACTGCGTCGGTAAGTCAGGGACAAAGTCCCTGTACCGATCGAAAAATCCGAGTCCAATGACGCTATAAGTCTCTTATCCAAGATCGCAGCAATGAAGTCCGAAAAATAATCACTGGAAGAAATGCCAGAAGATATGAAAGGCATCTTCCGATACTACTAAAGGGAAAACTCGAAATCTTTCGAATCCCTTTCGCCATCCTGTCGGACCCTATAAAGCGTTCGGTCGTCCGTAGCTTGATGCAACCGCAGACCGTACCGACCCAGCGCCGTCGGATAATTCCTGATTCGACCGAGAAACCGTCAATTGCTGGGATGCTGCGAAACAACTGTGCTAACTCGGATAGCACGTCCGTCACTGAGGCCTGAGGAGCAGCGGTCTTACGATGCATTGCCGCAGGAAGCTCCGAGATCGTTACCCCGTGCATACTTCCAATATGCGAGCGAACGGAGTGTATAGGCCTCGTGTCCCTTGGCTACCGGATGGCGCGACCTTTTCGCTGTGGAATCACTGAATGCCGAAACTGATCGGATACTCGAGGTCACGTAGCCAATGTGCGGTCGTGTGCCCTGCTGTGAGGATGAGGAAGCATTAAAGACAGTCTCTCGGACTGTCAATATAACGGAGCGTCTCGAGCAACGGACATAAGCTCCGAATGTAAAATATCTGAACCACAACATGCGGTCCCCTATGTTGTTGGCTTCCTCCGATCTGTCCTCAATCTGCCGTCACTGGGTGAGTACTAAAGTAATTAAAGTGCTCGCATCACCCAAATCTCCTTCCTAGACCGCAACGGACGAACCCGGCAGCCGAACCATTCGATGAATGTACGCTACACCGGGTGAGCTAGCGAATGTCACTCCGTAAGCGATAGACATATTCCATGAGCACTTATTGCCGCTAACTCTTCATTAACTATGACGACAGAGGCACACTTTGAAAGACATCTCCATAACTCTTCGAACAAGAAACCAGAAATGCTTGGATAGCAAGCATAAAATAATAATATATATAGCGTCGTTAAATAATTCGAAAGTTTGTGTGACATTGTTGGACTATGTCGGAACTGAGGGACGATGTCCCTGAACCGAACCAAAAATTTCTAAGTCCACCGACGCTATCAGTTTCTTATCCGGCATCGCAGCATATGTTGTTCCGAAAGGGAAAGCTTGAAATCCACCGAATCCCTTTCGGTATCCCGTCGGACCGGATGAAACTTTCGGACGTCCGTACCCGCTTCCGCGGAGCGTCCCAACCCAGCATCGTCGGATAAAATATATGCGACAGATTCAGTTGATGCTGGGATGCTGCGATAAACTGTGCTATTAAGGAAAGCACGTCCGTTCCCGAGGCCTGTGCAGTAGCGGACTTACGATGCATTGCCGCTGGAAGCTCCGTGTACGTTGACTCCCGCACACTTCCTATGCGAACGTCCGGAGTCTGCAGGCCTCGAGTCCCCGGCTACCGACCCAGCGCTGTCAGATAATTCTCGATCCGACACCGTTTCTGTCGGCTGCTGGGATGCTGCGATAAGCTGTGCTATGTGCACAAGAATGTCCGGCGTCGAGACCTGCGGAGGCGCAGTCTATCGCTGCTTCGCCGAGGGCAGCTCCGCATCAGATGGCTCCCGCATACTTTCCTATGCGAACGTCCGGAGTCCATCGGTCTCGAATCCCTGGCTGCCGGATGGTGTGACCTGGTCGCCGAAGAATCCTTGATCGGCGAAGCTGGTAATATATCGGCGGTCACGCAGCCAAGGTGCGGTCGTGTGCGCTGACGAGAAGAGGAAGCCTTAGCAGTCTCAGCGGACTGCCTATACAACGGAGCGTCCCGAGCGACGGACGTATGCTCCGCTAATGACACATTTGTACCACAACATCTGGGGCCAGATGTTGTTGAACGAGAGAGGGGCCTCTCTCGCTTGCCGTCCGGATGGACCGGAACGAGCTATGAACCGGACTAAAAGGCTTCCTCCGTTCTCCCTCCGATCCGCCGTCACTGGGTGTGCATTAAGTTAATTTTATAGTGCTCGCATCACCCCAAAATTCCTTCTAGACTGCAACGGACGAACCCGGCTGCCGAACCATTCGGTGAATGGACGCTACACCGGGCGAGCTAGCGGACGTCAAAGGCCGTCGAACCTACTAGGGTCCTCTTAGGCAATTGGCGTATTACATGAGCACTTTTCCGCTAGCCCTTCATTAATTGTGACGACGGAGGCACACTGTTGGAAGACATCACAGATACATCACCCTAATCTTGATCGTCTGAAATAGAAATTGATAAAGTAGAGTGACCCTGCGGGGAAAGGACCGGAGTGTCCAAATCCCCAACAACATACCGTGACATGCGCTTCCCATATTGTCATCGAAATCATACGATACAGAACAGGAGTTAATGCGAGTACACTGACCACATATAGAATGATAATAAGGTCAGAGGAAGACTTCCTCTTAAAACAATTGATCAATATCCTTTCAATGTGAAAAGAAAACAAGTCCTGGTACTCGCACTAACCCCTGGCAATCAAAATACATAATAATAATATGATCCATTAATATAGAAAAAATAATTGAAATCAAAATATTTTGAAAAAATATTTTTTCAGAACAGCCCAAGTTTCTGAAAAGTAACGTTGAGCCCCAATGGATCCCAAGCCTAAGTGTGGACAAAAATTTTAAAAATATTTTAAACAATTTATTCAACACTTACGAACAATAATAATGTATCTAGTTATGATTAAAATAACATAAAGATATAATTATTTAGAAATCCCCCCCTCACACAGAGGGCTGTTGTAAATGTAAACAATGAGTGTAAAAACACTAAAATAAGACTCCAGGCACCCAGGCCCGAAATCAGTTACCAAAAATACACCATCTGATGCAAAACAGAGACTTCCAGGGAAGAAACTGCAGAACATCAGATGGTAGATGCAGAACACAACGCCTAACCACCCGTAGGTGAAGACGTAAACATGGGGAAAGAACAGAATTCATTCTGTTATTCAGCTAAAACTCCCAAGAAATTTTAGTAATAATAATTACAGAAACTATGCCAAAAGCATGGGAGAATAGCAAGGGGGAACTTAAAGGACAGGGAGAGAGGAAAAACACTTGAAAAAACAGTGTAACTAAATAATCAGAATGACAACAAAATGGCTGCTGCCTTGAAAATAGGTAACTTAACATAATTTCATTAAAAAATTTTAAGTTACAGCCCTGATAATATTCTGTCACACATTCTTTTCCTCTCCTCCTTTTCTATCCTCCTTAGAATCACCATTTCACTAATATTTATGTGTCTGGCATCATTTAAACTGAGATTTAAAAGCACAAAGATCAGTCAGATGTTAACTGATGAAGGGCCAAACTTAGAATGATAAATGGCGCCAATTTCGGAACGTCCTTGACACTGCGCATGCGCAGTAGGGGCGGAGTGTGGAGGGCCTTTCAGGACATGTTTTCTTTAGTTTTAGATGCAAATTTTGGGGATTGGGGGGCAAAATTTGTGTTTGGCCCTATATTTTAAGAGTTAGCACCAGCTATGTCTGGGTCATTGGTACAGTATAAAAATATAACATTCTGAGACTATCACATCATACTTGAACACGAGTCCACTGGTTCTTCATTTCCAATTTCCCAAAACCGTAACCGAAACCCAGATCTTCACCCCCCACCCCCCCCCCCCCCCCCCAAAAAAACTGAAATCAAAGTGAAAAAATCACAACCGCCAATCGCTAATAATTTTCTCTTGCAAACACAACCTGAAGACGTCAAACGGTCTTTCCCAGGCAAAATTAGTACACAAGAACCTCCGTGTGATGCAAAAGTGGGTCAATCCGAAAGTAGCAACAATTTTGGGCAGAATTTCCGCTTGAGGTGCTTGGGTTTATCACTTTGAAACCTTCATAACTGGACAGATCGCATTTGAAATATCATTACCATGTACTGTACTTGTTGATAAATATTTTGTTTTGAAGAGGAAAATCGTTCCAAAAACTTTATTGTGACAGAAAAATGGGAAAAAATTGACGATCCGAAAAGTATGGTACCCTACAATAAAGATCAAAGTCTCAGAAATCCCAGTGTGTGCCTCTTTTAATTGTATTGACGCATCCTCTAGTGGAAATCATCATAAACACAATAGGGAGGGGTAAGTCCGATGTTTACAAAAAACGCGGATCAGAAATGCGAGAAAATGTTGACTTGTTGAGTTTAAACATCTCGCAAGAAGAAAATACATACAATTATAGAATATCTTTCAGACCCACTTATTCATGGATATTTTATTAACAAACGTGTTGCTTTGTGGACATCAACAATTGTTATTTATTTTTTTACAAGCAATTTAAGTTGAAAAATTGGAAATAGTTCACAATGACTATGCGATGACGTCACATTACTGAACACTCTAATTTAAGGAATATCAGAGGTGGGAATTTCAAAATAAACAAAATTCCATTACTTATATAGCACCTTAATAGGATTATGGAGAATCAGATTCCATTGACAAGCAGTAAAATTGACTGTTGACTACTATCCGCTATACTGATATTGGATATATAGCCTAAATTTTGCATTGCATTGACACCTCCCCCCCCCACAAATTGATTAGAGCCGAGACCTGTAATCAACTGATTAGAGGATGAGTAGCCAAGAGCGTAACACGTTCATTGTGCTCAGAGCCAAAGGGTGCTGAGTTTGAGTCTCGCTCGGTACAACTCGACGTGGATTCAATCCCCACACTGATCCTCCATACCACTATGTTCGGGGATGGTGGTATGTCCGTCCTATCGGGTGAGGGTGTAAATGGCTGTCCTGTGTGCAGTGATTACTGTGCTCATTAAAAGAACCTTACTGCAGCAAAGGAGTTGCAGTCTGGCAAATTACCTGATCCCCCAATGCAACATAGTGCGATGGAAAGACAGCTACAGAGAGTGGGAGCGTCACTCCGAGCATAGGGATTGCTGGTATAGAAAGTACCCGCTGGTCGGCGAAATCATCATCCCAGTAGCCTGCAGTCAACCCTAGTGGTAACATTGGATTCCACACTGCTGATCCTGCTACATTGAGTGTATAATGTAGCTGTGCAATCACAGGGTGCTCCGAAAAATTAACAGAGGAATTTCAGAACAGAACAGAAAAACTCAACCCTACATTCCATAACAGTAACATTTTATCCATCTTTGGTTAATGAAATGGAGCAATATCAAATCAAGGAAGCATGTGTGAGATTCCATGTGGGTATAAGCAGGGTTTCCGCTAGACCGGCTGTGGGTCCATTGACTGGACCCATTCCCCCACCGATCATAATATGATAAGTCAGAAAAGCTGGTGGTTAAAATGTCGAGTACAATGCTGTATTGTAACGACACTCAGGATCCTTTGTTTCCATGTAATATCTAAGCATAATTATGTTGTATTCTCTGCCTACTATTACTGGCGACAATCTAATACTTTAACCCCCAGACGAGAGGGGGAAACAAAAATTTCGGACTCAAATTGTCGTGTTTGGTCCAATATCACTGGCTTTTATTTTGAGCAATAATGATGCAATTGCATGTGCATGACATCACACGTCCGCATCATGGCTCTTTTCGAATATTAC